>JAIGNY010003245.1:255000-275000 GCA_020152595.1 Chiridota heheva
CCATGTTTACTAAAGTGACGTCATAAAAAGTGCCCTCTTGATGAATTTTGCCATCTTGCCCTTTTCGCGTGCAGGCGTCCCTGGACACAACTAATGAATTGAACTCCAATATAAGTTAAACAAATTTAACGTAAAGATATGCAAATGAATCTGAATAGGAACTGGTAATTACGTCAATTGTATAATTGAAAGATAAAATGAACTACTTGATATTTTTAGTTTCTTTGCTTTGGATGAAAAGACATGGGTATTCGTTTAAGTGTACACACGTAAGCATGCACTTACGTCTACACATGCATCGCAGAGTATAAGCAATAATTTATTGCTCATAATCTCGGATGCATGTGTAGAACTATTAAATAGTTCTTGTATTGAACAAAATCAACGGCCCTGAGTTTCGATCTTGTGGTCGCTTTTCCAATGATTATTCTTTGGTCAAGCAAATAATTCCGTTAACTATTATCTGGTTATGGAGATATTGAAGTTTAAAGTTCTGTATCAATTGTGTAGAAACGAATGAAATCAGACCAGTTGTGACGTCACAACCTCAGAATTCTCAGGGTCTCTATGTATTCTATCATACATTTTCATGAGAAACAGAAAAATCTAGTAAAGGTAATTATTACACGTGAAAACGTTCGAGGAAAATAATTCAAACTAGTAAAAACGTTAAATCAATTTTCTTCAAAATACATTGACAGTTGTATAGAATGTGAGGGTGAGGACGCCAAGATAAATTTTAAAAATAAATATGGAGTAAAAAATATTTAAAAAAGCTTTTACAGTAGACTATGCACCAGTCATTTCTACAGAGATGAAACCTGAATAATTGAATGAGATATTAAAGTATTTCTCTCAGCGGTCTGCCCGGTCATACATTGCAAATTTCGCATGAATAATTGAATGTTAATCAGCCATAAGTCAAAACATGAAAATGCTATTTTCAAAAAAGTTATCATCATCGACAAGGGTTCACAATCAATAGACTGGATATCAAATGTTGCCTTTAGTAATGTTCTATATCTTGCGCTATACTATTGAACGACTACTGACGTTCAGGAAAATAAAATAGCCTGTCTGCCTGTCTTCATGAAATAACCTGTCTGCCTGTCTTCATGAAATAGCCTGTCTGCCAGTCTTCATGAAACAGCCTGTCTGCCTGTCTTCATGAAACAGCCTGTCTGCCTGTCTTTATGAAACAGCCTGTCTGCCTGTCTTCGTGAAATAGTCTGTCTGCCAGTCTTCATGAAATAGCCTGTCTGCCTGTTTTCATGAAATAGCCTGTCTGCCTGTCTTCGTGAAATATCCTGTCTTCCTGAAATAGCCTGTCTGCCTGTCTTCATTAAGCAGCCTGTCTGCCTGTCTTCATGAAATAGCCTGTCTGCCTGTCTTCGTGAAATAGCCTGTCTGCCTGTCTTCGTGGAATAGCCTGTCTAATTGTCTTCGTAAAATTGCCTGTCTGCCTGTCTTCGTGAAATAGCCTGTCTGCCTGTTTTTGTAAGATAGCTTGTCTGCCTGTCTTCGTGAAATAGCATGTCTGTCTGTCTTTATGAAATAGCCTGTCTGCCAATCTTCATGAAAGAGCCTGTCTGCCTGTCTTCGTGAAATAGCCTGTCTGCCTGTCTTCATGAAATAGCCTGTCTGCCTGTCTTCGTAGAATATCCTTTCTGCCTGTCTTCGTGAAATAGCCTGTCTGCCTGTCTTCGTGAAATAGCCTGTTTGCCCGTCTTCGTGAAATAGCCTGTCTGCCTGTCTTCGTGAAATAGCCTGCCTGCCTGTCTTCGTGAAATAGCCTGTCAGCCTGTCTGCCTGTCTTCGTGGAATAGCCTGCCTGACTGTCTTCGTGAAATATCCTGTCTGCCTGTCTTCGTGAAATAGCCTGTCTGCCTGTCTTCGTGAAATAGCCTGTTCGCTCGTCTTCGTGAAATAGCCTGTCTGCCTGTCTTCGTAAAATATCCTGTCTGCCTGTCTTCGTGAAATATCATGTCTGTCTGTCTTCATGGAATAGCCTGTCTGCAACTTTCTTTTAAATGGAACACAAATTTGCAGAATGTCGAACATAAAATAGTACTTGCTATCAATTGCGTTTTGTATGTTGATTTCCTCGTAGGATTTAGACCATCAGATCAAATCATTGCTTTTAATGAAATTACTGAGCCTTCTGCCATTTTCTAGTAATTATTGAAATACGTTGCAATCAGAAGTTATACTAATTTCAAATTTAACAATATATTTCTTTGAGGAGGGTCTTCAACTTGTTACGCTATTGAAATTATTCTCATAGCATACTTATAAAAATTCCGTCATGAAAAGGCTATTATTTAAATCATATATATATATATATATATATATATATATATATATATATATATATATATATATATATATATATATATATATATATATATATATATATATATATAAATATATAATATATATAAATATATATATATATATATATATATATATATATATATATATATATATATATATATATATATATATATATATATTAATATACACATATATATATATATATATATATATTTATATATATATATATATATAAATATATATACATATATATATACATATATATATATATATATATATATATATATATATGTTTATATATATATATATATATATATATATATATATATATATATATATATATATATATATATATAATTATAATTATATATATATATATATATATATATATATATATAAATATATATATATATATATATATATATATATATATATATATATATATATATATATATATATATATATATATATATATATATATATATATATATATATATATATATATATATATATATATATATATATATATATATATATATATATATATATATATATATATATATATATGTATATAAAGTGGGTGGATCTACCCATGACTGAATATAAATGTCTAAAATGTGTGTTAGTGCGGTGGGTTGGCGGACTTTTAAATTAAGTAAAACAACCCAACTGTAATCAAGTCAAGATAATTCCAAATTTTGACAAGATAGCACGGAACTAAATATTTGCCGAAGAGTTTCGATCTTGTGGTCGCTTTTCCAATGATTATTCTTTGGTCAAGCAAATAATTCCGTTAACTATTATCTGGTTATGGAGATATTGAAGTTTAAAGTTCTGTATCAATTGTGTAGAAACGAATGAAATCAGACCAGTTGTGACGTCACAACCTCAGAATTCTCAGGGTCTCTATGTATTCTATCATACATTTTCATGAGAAACAGAAAAATCTAGTAAAGGTAATTATTACCACGTGAAAAACGTTCGAGGGAAAATAATTCAAACTAGTAAAAAACGTTAAATCAATTTTCTTCAAAATACATTGACAGTTGTATAGAATGTGAGGGTGAGGACGCCAAGATAAATTTTAAAAATAAATATGAAGTAAAAAATATTTAAAAAAGCTTTTACAGTAGACTATGCACCAGTCATTTCTACAGAGATGAAACCTGAATAATTGAATGAGATATTAAAGTATTTCTCTCAGCGGTCTGCCCGGTCATACATTGCAAATTTCGCATGAATAATTGAATGTTAATCAGCCATAAGTCAAAACATGAAAATGCTATTTTCAAAAAAGTTATCATCATCGACAAGGGTTCACAATCAATAGACTGGATATCAAATGTTGCCTTTAGTAATGTTCTATATCTTGCGCTATACTATTGAACGACTACTGACGTTCAGGAAAATGAAATAGCCTCTCTGCCTGTCTTCATGAAATAGTCTGTCTGCCAGTCTTCATGAAATAGCCTGTCTGCCTGTCTTCATGAAATAGCCTGTCTGCCTGTCTTCATGAAACAGCCAGTTTTCCAGTCTTCATGAAATAGCCTGTCTGCCTGTCTTCATGAAATAGCTTGTCTGCCTGTCTTCATGAAATAGCCTGTCTGCCTGTCTTCGTGAAATAGCCTGTCTGCCTGTCTTCGTGAAATAGCCTGTCTGCCTGTCTTCGTGAAATAGCCTGTCTGCCTGTTTTTGTAAGATAGCTTGTCTGCCTGTCTTCGTGAAATAGCATGTCTACCTGTCAGCCTGTCTTCATGAAATAGCCTGTCTGCCAGCCTTCATGAAAGAGCCTGCCTGCCTGTTTTCATAAAATAGCCTGTCTGCCTGTCTTTGTGAAATATCCTGTCTGCCTGTTTTCATGAAATAGCCTGTCTGACTGTCTTCGTAAAACATCCTGTCTGCCTGTCTTCGTGAAATAGCCTGTCTGCCTGTCTTAGTGAAATAGCCTGTTTGCCCGTCTTCGTGAAATATCCTGTCTTCCTGTCTTCGTGAAATAGCCTGTCTGCCTGTCTTCGTGAAATAGCCTGTATGCCTGTCTTCGTGAAATAGCCTGTCTGCCTGTCTTCGTGAAATAGCCTGTATGCTTGTCTTCGTGAAATAGCCTGTCTGCCTGTCTGCCTGTCTTCGTGGAATAGCCTGTCTGACTGTCTTCGTGAAATAGCCTGTCTGCCTGTCTTCGTGAAATAACCTGTCTGCCTGTCTTCGTTAAATAGCCTGTTTGCCCGTCTTCGTGAAATAGCCTGTCTTCATGTCTTCGTAAAATATCCTGTCTGCCTGTCTTCGTGAAATAGCCTGTCTGCCTGTCTACATGATATAGCCTGTCTGCCTGTTTTCATGAAATAGCCTGTCTGCCTGTCTTCATGAAATAGCCTGTCTGCCTGTTTTCATGAAATAGCCTGTCTGCCAGTCTTCATGAAAGAGCCTGCCTGCCTGTCTTCGTAAAATAGCCTGTCTGCCTATCTTCGTAAAATAGCCTGTCTGCCTGTCTTCGTGAAATAGCCTATCTGCCAGTCTCCGTGAAATAGCCTGTCTGCCTATCTTCATGAAATATCCTGTTTTCGTGAAATAGCCTGTCTGCCTGTCTTCATTAAACAGCCTGTCTGCCTGTCTTCATGAAATAGCCTGTCTGCCTGTCTTCGTGAAATAGCCTGTTTGCCCGTCTCCGTGAAATAGCATGTCTGCCTGTCTTCGTGGAATAGCCTGTCTGACTGTCTTTGTGAAATAGCCTGTCTGCCTGTCTTCGTGAAATAGCCTGTCTGCCTGTCTTCGTGAAATAGCCTGTTTGCCCGTCTTCGTGAAATAGCCTGTCTTCCTGTCTTCGTAAAATATCCTGTCTGCCTGTCTTCGTGAAATAGCCTGTCTGCCTGTCTTCATGATATAGCCTGTCTGCCTGTTTTCATGAAATAGCCTGTCTGCCTGTCTTCATGAAATAGCCTGTCTGTCTGTCTTTATGGAATAGCCTGTCTGCAACTTTCTTTTAAATGGAACACAAATTTGCAGAATGTCGAACATAAAATAGTACTTGCTATCAATTGCGTTTTGTATGTTGATTTCCTCGTAGGATTTAGACCATCAGATCAAATTATTGCTTTTAATGAAATTACTGAGCCTTTTGCCATTTTCCAGTAATTATTGAAATACGTTGCAATCAGGAGTTATACTATAATTTCAAATTTTACAATGTATTTCTTTGAAGAGGGTCTTCAATTTGTTACGCTATTGAAAATATTCTCATAGCATACTTATAAAATTCCGTCATGAAAAGGCTATTATTTCAATCATGCATATATATATATATATATATATATATATATATATATATATATATATATATATATATATATATATATATATATATATATATATATATATATATTAATATATATATATATATATATATATATATATATATATATATATATATATTTATATATTATATATATATATATATATATATATATATATATATATATATATTTATATATTTATATATATATATATATATATATATATATATATATATATATATATATATATATATATATATATATATATATATATATATATATATATATATATATATATATATATATATATATATATATATATATATATATATATATATATATATATATATATATATATATATATATATATATATATAAAGTGGGTGGATCTACCCATGACTGAATATAAATGTCCAAAATGTGTGTTAGTGCGGTGGGTTGGCGGACTTTCAAATTAAGCAAAACAACCCAACTGTAATGAAGTCAAGATAGTTCCAAATTTTGACAATATAGCACAGAACTAAATATTTGCCCCATTAAAGCCTATAATTAAAGAGTCAAGTTCGGGGTCATTTTCGTACCAGAATATTATCGATTTGGGATATTTTCTAACGTTTTCCAAAATGTACTATAAAATATCTGTCAGATCATTGAGGGTACTTTCAATAGAGGGTCTCCTGAGGTTTTGGCCTTTTTTTAGGCTGAAGTGATGAGGTGTTTTACACCCTCACCAAATTACTCAAATTAGTATGGTTCCATGGTAAAATAGTTCCCCATGAAACTTTTCTTTTACTGAAACAAATTTCGTTTGGATATACTTATAGTCAAGGCCTATCGTTTCTCTACCAATTCTGAAATTTTCAACTTCTCAGCTTCCCAAAAAAAAATTATTGGCCTTTTCTCTAATGGTTCTCATTTTTAGCTGGCGCAGTAATAACTAATTAATTTTGTACTTCTACAAGGGATCGACCACTGGCGCGTCTCGGCTTTTCTGTAAGGGGTAAAGTGCCGCACTGAAAATGCAATGTTACTATGATTTTGGGAGAACACATGCGAAATAATAGGTCAGGTGGTCCGAACGTCTAATTCTTTTTATTCTCCATTAAAGCCAGTGGGAAAAGGTCAGATTTAAGCCAATTAAGGTATTTTACAGCCAAACAAACATAAATTCAAACAGAAAAAAGCCAAATACCATATCTTGCGATCAAAAAAGTCTCTAAAAAGCCAATTATTCAGACCTGGCTTCTAAAAAGTCAGTATACAACCCTGCTGTACATATTTAGTAGTTTTCGGAATTTGTCATGCCCTAAATTTCAAGGCGCTTTTGATCTAAATATTTACTTTGGAAAGTAAATCATTTTGATAAAGCTCAGGTTTAATGTTTGAAAGGCATACACACTCATGTCGTTGAAATATCATTAATAATTTATTAGAAATAATCATAGATTAACAATATATTTACGTGCATGAAAAGTGTGTTCGAATATTCTAAAAACTAACCAGAAAAATACGCCCTAACTAAAGTTATTAATAAAGATAGGTTATTTAGCTTTTATTTCATCGGCGCTTTTAAGCAGAAATTAATGATTGGGATTTTCAGGTCAATCAACACAAACCGGCGTGTACCATGTGATGTCATGATTAGAAAAATACTCTTAAGTCCTAGATAATTCTCCAGGGTAAAAGTCTTTTTGACCCAGAAAGTATTAACTAATGGTTATTTAATCCCATGCTCTGCCACTTCCCTCGATAGTAAAACGCAGGGGAAATGGAATAAAGCTTTTAAGCTAATTTGGATACTCCAGATTTTTAAACACACTACGCTTACAATCTGACAATTCACAAGATTTGGGGAATATTTCTCTGACAATACCATAAACGTACAGGAAACAGGAAACGTGTGTTCGAATCCTTGGTGTAGAAAGCTTTCGAAAAGTGTGTGTGTGTGTGGGAAGCCTTAGGAGGCACTTCCCCAAGTCATATGCATATGTTCGCCCCTATCTGTAGAAATAGGGGCTCTTTATTTGCAGAGAGGGGCAATTTTCTACTGGAAAGCAATTTTCCCGTACATGGGACTGACAAAAGTTGCCCATTTCTTACTATTGGGTCAGTAAAAAAGCTGTTAACGGGCATTTCATTTTCTCAAAGGGGCACTTTTGAAATATTTAAAAAAAAAAAAAAATGTGTGCAATTTCCACCAGTTCTTACACCTTCGACAGTAATTGAGGGATACTTTTCATTTTCAAAAAGGGCCTTTTTTTAAAACATTTTCCGGAGAGTATGGGGGGTGGGGGGAGGCATGTGCCTCAGAGTACCCCGGTTTCTACACCTATGATTCGAATATTTTAGAGACTCCATAATAATACGTTCTTACAATTCGGCTGAATTCTCATTTAATGTAACTTTAGAGTTAAAAGATTTGATTTATTTAGCTATGTTTCAATGCATAATTCAATTTATTTCTATTGGCCGTATTCCATCGACGCTTTTAAGCAAACGAGGATCATTGGGAGTCAATCAACACAAACCGTGTACAATGTCAGAATGCACTGTCATAATTTGAAAAATACTTTGAAGACCTGGATATTTCTCCAGGGTAAAAGTCTTTTCTACCCGAACAGTACTAACTTATGGTCATTTAATCACATGCTCTGCCACTTCCCTCGGGTAGTAAAACGCAGGGAAATTGAAATAAAGCTTTTAATCAAATTTGGATACTTCATATTTCTAAACACAACGCTTACAATCTGCCAGACAATTCACGGGATTTGGGGAATATTTCTTTAACAATACCATATACGTCAGTATGTACAGGAAACAGGACTGTGTTCGAATCAGGCAGGTAGAAAGCTTTCGAAGAGCGGGGCAACAACCTCTTAGGAGCACTTTCCCAAGACATATGCATTTGTCCGCCCCCTATCTGTAGATAATAAAGTAATGTAAAAGGGCTCTTCATTTTCAGAGAAGGGTAATTTTCCAATGGGAAGCCATTTTCCCGTACATGGGACTGACAAAAGTTGCCCGTTTCGTATTTTTTATTTTTGGGTTAGTATTTAAAGGGGCATAATTCAAAGGGGCACTTTTAAAATATATATATATATATAAAGTGTGTACAAATTCCACCAGTTCTTACACCTTTGACGGTAATTGAGCTGTTGAGGGGCACTTTTTACTTTCAAAAGGGGAACTTTTGTCATTTTTCGGAAAAGTGAGGAGGGGGAATGTTCAATCCCTCCCCCTAATTCCTAATTTCCTACACCTATGGTTCGAATATTCTAGAGACTCCATAATAATACGTCCTCACATTTCGACCGAGTTCTCAGTGTCACTTTAATGTTATTAAAAAGATCTGGTTTATTTAGCTATGTTTCGATGCATATTTCAATTTATTTCTATCAGCCGTATTCCATCGCTTTTAAGCAAACGAGAATCATTGGGAATTTTACGTCAATCAACACAGACCGTGTACAATGTGATGTCATAATTAGGAGAATACTCGAAATGCTGGATATTTCTCCAGGGAAAAGTCTTTTTGACCCAGAAAGTATTAATAATGTTCATTTATTCCTATGCTCTGCCTCTTCCCTCGGGTAGTGAAACGCAGAGAAATTGCAAAAAAGCTTTTAGTAGTTTAAGCTTTGGTTACTTCAGACCGTCAGATTCAAGTTCTAAACACACAATACCTGAATACAATGCCTACAAGATGCAATTTTACAGTTTTATCATTTTTACATTCATGGTCAGTTTCTCGCTACAATGAATGGTAACAAATAAATGGATTGCTTAATGATCGATTGACTTTTTGTATTTAAAATGATCTTTATAGAACATAATGGAATACAAATTGCTATACTGTTATACAGAAGTTTATTTCATGATCATTGGCAACAAACATTCTCATGCTCTTAAATACGATATAGACCTACCAGAGGCGTAAGTAGGGTTTTCTCTCAGTGGACTCAAAACCCTCAAAATATCCCGGTTATAAGAGAAAAAGTTGCATTAGTGAATTTTGTTTCCGTCAAGGATTGCTGCTCTATGCTGCTTAATCGGAAAATCTCCGCTTTGATTTTCAGGAAATTCTTTTCAATTTTCGGGAACATATCAGGAACAAATTTGACCAAAATTTCGTCAAATTTCCCACAATTTTACCAAATTTCCAACAATCAGACAATATTACAAAATTTTAGTCAATTCGTTTTACCAAATTTCCCATCTTTTTTTAATTTTGTTTTTACTAATTTTCAAGTTTTACCTCTCGACCAAAGCACGCATGCAACCGGCAAGGTTAAATCCTCCCAGAAGCCGTCTCCCATCTGCCCTCTCTTACCTTCCACAATATATGTTGCAATAAGTTTTCTACGCTTAAATTGAGACTACTTAGGGACTATGCTCCACGCTGGGTCAGGTTTTTTAAAAAGTCACTGCTTCGTGACCAGTCGTTTTATTAAACACAAAAACTTAGTTACACCTACACACACCAGATCCACCCTATAGTATACGTGTAACGTAACTCTTAAAGACGGCATGACACGAAAAGGGGAAAAAAGAGTTATAGGCCTATAACAATTTCGCATAGTTCATTATATCAAAAAAATGATACTCCATCAAAAGTCCTGAAAAGAAACCATTTGCTTAAAAAAATCGAAACTAATCAAACAATCGACGCTCCCGACAATGAAAGAATTGAAAACGGCTAAGCGACATGTGACGTCACTCCCAAAACGATCTCAACAGCGAATTCGAACATACATACAAATACAGTGCTAATTTCATAAGCACCAATTTTTACGAGCAATTACATGAGCTGATGAGAACGAATATTATATTTGCTTTTATTATATCTGCTATTACAACCAGAACAAATTTTGGAAAAATTAAGTGTCAAACTGTCTAAATAATCAAGTGAGAGTCATATGCATGAAAACCCATGACATGCCCTCTTTTAAACAGCCCCGCATCATTTTACCATCCTAGCGACACTTTTCGGTCCAGCCTACCCGTTGACATCACTTCTTTAAACTCCTATCAGATCATGCCTATATATCATCAACACCGGTCCTGCCCTTCCGGTCCGTACAATTATACATCCTGGTGACACCAGTGCTGCCACCCTCATTTGAAGAAAGTGCCCCCTTGGAACATGGGCGGGATGAAACTGCCAGTGTCATTTTTATCCCGTTCAAAGGACAGTCTCTCAACGAGTTAAAACGGTATTATGCAATTATTCGGCCACACAGGTAGTTGAGACAACTCAACAAAAAATGCTGTAATTTGAATTAAAAAAACTTAATATACGAACATCAAGGAGTTCTTATTTGGATTAATTATACCCTGAAAACTGGTTTAATTATTTTATTTGGTGCAGAAATCGTAAAAAAAGCACCATTGTCAGCAGCGTAATTCTGAGTGACTTTCAAAATCTTGCCGACCATTAGCGTAACCTGCTCCCCTTGACACCTTTTCGATAAACATTCCTGGGGTTAACGTCATTTCCATTCATTAGTACAATATACGCGTAAGGACTCTTTGTGTCTAGAGTTCAGGAGTTATCACCATCGAGCATACTTACGTAAAGTAAACACATACTTCTTTGAATATGACTCAATAAAATTATACATTGGTTACTTATGAATATACAAGAAATACACTTCACAAGTTTCTTTATGCCTAAAACTCCACATAGCTCATATTGATGTTATTCAAATAAAAGCTCCCCTCGTTTTTCCGTTATGTTTACAGACCACGAGGTCCTGGATTCAAGCCTGGGTTGGGTAGACACGCTAGTGCACCACAACTGGTTATCAAAGGCCGTGGACATTGACTTGGTTGTCGATGTTATGTCTGTCCGTACGTCGTACCTGTGTTTTCGTCCGGGTCGTATTAAGCGTTTCGTGATAGCATTGTTTCCCTTATAACCGATTACGCAGGTGATGACCCTGTCATTGTAATTGTTCACTCGTCGTCGTCGTCGCCATTATACGGGGAGGAAGTTTTATTGTTGGAATGCTGCTCTTGATATTTCTTAAGTTCGAAATGAATTTACGTTGAAAAACGAAATATATAGCGTCAATTTCGATGTTTAAAGGTTGATTCTTCTAACAATTTGTCGAAATAAAACAAAGATCACATATTTAACACCTTTAGAGGGCAATTTTTGTTAAAACGCGAAGTGGAATAATTTGGAAATAAACTGGAAATTGCAAACCGCCACATGCGGTAACTGAAAAGCCATAGGCACAGAAAATCAGGATGGAGTTCTGTTCAAGTGGCCACTTTTGTAATGTGGCAACCCTTTCAATTTTGGGGGATTATTTTAATTAATTTTGGGAAAATTTCCTCATGTTCGAGGAATTATATATTTTTAATTTCCTGAACTTTTTCTTCAATTATCTGGAAATGTTGCTAACTACTTTCAATAAAGTTTTTTAATTTTCCTTCAATTTGTGTTAATTCATTTGAATAAATTCCCAATCCTAGGCTATATCTCCCAACCGGGAAGGAAGTATGTATGCAACAGAAAATGTGAAATCCTCATAGGGGAATCCAAACAAACGCTAATCTGCTGATCATTAATTGCAAATACCACCCACAATCTAACGGAACAATACACCGCTTACATTTATATCAGTAGGAACATGGAGATATTAAGGTAGGAAGCTGCTCAAATTCTTATGATTTTTTTCATAAGCAAAATTTTGCCCAAAAATTGTGCTATCAAATAAAGGCGGAGTCTTGTTTTCAAATCATTAATCTTATAAAAAGAAAAAAAACATGTTACGTTGTATCTTTACTTTAGCTTTCACTAGGTAGTAAAATAGTGAAATATGACGTACCTGCGTGCCTGCTTATAGTATACAAAAGGTGTACGCGGGTATTGAAGCTCCAAATATGTTTTGGGTCTCCGACTATGTTTTGGACTAATTAAAAAGGGCGGAGTAAAAGTTGCGGTGGCAATAAATAGGAACTCTAGATGGCAACATATTATAAGCTAACATTTATAAACTACCTTCGGAATATTGTCTGCCATATCTTAATCCTCAAAAATATAAATACCTATCAAGGATTTCTTGAAGAAAGTAAATTTCATCGACATCATACAATTTTTCAATTAACCGTGACTTTTTCTAAACTTCAATGACAAAATATATACATTTGGACTGTTAGCGCTTTACGGCCACGCCTACTTTAAGGACGTTATTTCCTATTTACATTATGTAGTTCTATGGCTAAGTTTTAAATTTCTAAACACACAACGAGAGAGAGAGAGATGAACACACAATTACAATGACGGGGTCGTCGCCTGCGTATTCGGTTATGATAGTACAAATGCTATCACGAAACGCTTAATACGACCCGGACGAGAACACAGGTACGACGTACGGACAGACATAACATCGACAACCAAGTCAATGTCCACGGCCTTTGATAACCAGTTGTCGTACACTGGCGTGTCTACCCACCCCAGGATTGAACCCGGGGCCTCGTGGTATGTAGACAGGTATGATAACCGCTACACCACAGTAGGTAGATAAGAAGATGCAATTTTATCAGTTTTACATTGCTGGTCACACAAAGACTTATCTCAAGAAGTTTTCGCGCGTTGATGAATGGTGAGAATAAAGCTACGCATCGCTTATTGATTGATTGACGTTTTGCATGTAACAAAATGCGTTGTTTTCCGTTTAAATCAGGCTTAGCATTCATTGTTTGAGTTCCTTTCAGTCAAAAATCTTATTCTACCATTTTTCATTCATGGCAGAAACCAATTGTTTATATACTTACTACGTGAATTACCTTTATTGATGTAAATACGTAACAGTAGGTATCTGTTTACATAAAACTCATGCAAGTCTATTGAATTTAAGTCTACAAATATAGTTGGGGTAGAAAAGGGCGGAGTCCATTATAGGCTACAATTAAAAGTTGCGATGGCAATAAATAGGAAATCTTCCATAAATATAGATTGCAACATATTATATGGATACTTTTCAAGTATTACTGTCGAAATATATGAATACATAATCTTCAAAAATAGAAATAACTATACAGGATTTCTTTAAGAAAAAACTTTAATCAACATAATACAATATTTATATTTATATCAGTTTTGGCGCAACACCATTTAAGGGCGTTAGTATCTATTTACGTTATACATAGTTAAATGGGTAAATTATGTTTTTATATTCAAAAGAAATAATATTTCCATATACTTGACTTCTGAATGTCGACTTCTGATTGGTCGGGGTCTGTATAGTTACTCCTGAGATTTTCCCATATGGGTCACCGGATTGCGTCAGAGGATGGGAGGGTTTTTAGGAAACCGTCTGAGAAGTGTTGTTTGCGGTAAATTGACAGTCATTTTGGAGAAGGCACAGAGAACCCCCACCATAGGGGGAGGGTTTTCAGGAAACCGTAGCCCCCAGGGTACGTTACCCTGCTATTGTCCACTCAAAGGTGGAGGTGTCACCACACCACTCATTGTTGCCCAAGTTCAAAACAATAAACCATGATAATCTGTTGATTAGAAGTTAGATTTGTCAAAGAGTTTAAGTTGATTAAACTATAAAAGATATCAATAATATAGATAAATCGCCATGCTAATTTAACAATTAATAATAATATTGCGATAACATCGTCACAATTTACTGAGTGACATTCGAAGAGACATTGTACTTGACGATTGAGAAACAGTTTTTTCTTCTGAGACTTGTCATTTTGAGAACATGTTTTTAAAATACGATATTTTTTAAACGGTGTGATTTGAGACAACATTTTTGAAAACGTGTACGATTTGAGGACTAAAAATGTATTTTCAAATCCCATTGAGAGAAAAATTTGAGCGACGATATTTTGAAAACGTGAATGAGTTGAGAAGTTTTTTCTGAAACTCATCATTTGAGAAACAATTTTTCTGAAACACTGTCATTTGAGGCAGTTCTTTGCTCAAATATTTTTCGTTTAAGAGGACAAAACTGCGTTTTTACGTGCAAAATGGGGTCTACGGGGTTTATCGTAGGAATAATTAGAGAAAACTACGTTTTATCGGGCAAAATGACGTCTACAGGGGGAATGACAGGACAGAATTGCGTATTAACTCCAAAAAAAAAGGGGGTCTACGGGGGCTAAATTGTGGGAATAACAGGACAAAACTAAGGTTTTAACGGGCAAAATGGCGTCTACGGGGAAAATGACTGGACAGAACTGCACTTTAATGCAAAAAAAAATGGATCTACGTGGGACTTGATTCCAAACCACTCCACTCCCTGTTCTCCCGTCGCCGCACTTGACAGCAAAAAAGAGGGGAAAATAGTATGTATCCGTATGGGTGTGTATTATGTTGTATGTGAACATCTACCGGTCTAAGACTGTCTGGAGAGAACCGCCATGACGGAGGAATGTCGACAAACCTTGCGACATGCTTATAACATTACTTAAACCCGATTTTGTCACATAGTTATATTGCCCTATGCGAGGTTGGCGAAAATTCAGTCGTTACCCTCGTCTAACATCAGGCAACTCTAGCGTATCGAGGGTAAGCAAAGTGTGTGCTTCCTTGTGACTGTAGGAGTGTACTTAACATGTGAAGCATCTGTCTTTCACACTATGAACCGACTTCGAGTATGCATCCCCTAAATCGAAAGATCAATAAAATATTAATGTTCAAACTTGAAAGTGTAATAGTTTTATGCTAAAAATTATTCCGCCGACACCAATCGCCGACGAAAATAGGACGATCCCTATGCTTCATTCATGTTTCGCATGCGAGACAAAATCAACATGAAGCCAAACTATAACATAATTCTATGAAGAAAAAAAGTAACTTATATTCGTATTGGTGATGAAGTCGTTTGCGTTCCACTACACAGACGATATACGCAAAGTCCGTTTTGTCCAAAGCATGAACTAGCAATTAACATCTAGCAATCAACAGCATTTTGGATAAATATTCATTCACGAGATGGGACCGGTCACTTGTTCTTACCTCTCTACCGCGCATGTTCCACATCTGCACGTGACAAAACAATGTACGATATTGCTATACACGACAACTGACGTCAATTCCACCTTGGTCACTTTCTCAAACACAATGAGAACGGATTCACAGTTCATCGATCACATCAAGGACATCTAAACAAAGGACCTATGTTTATCAAATATTGAATAAAAAACATTAAATATGAATGTTATTTTTAAATACTATTGATATCGATTTATTCTTGGCCACGCAAACAGACTTCATTATAATAGACAGCCTTAGTCCCATTATTATACATCATATAATCAAAGCATTAGTACTTTTACTACCCTATTATCAAAAACGTATTATATACAGAAATGATGTATCGATCGGCTATATTTATCATACAACATTCAACCCACATTATTATACATGGAATAATCAAACACTGAAGGCTCACAAACCCGCGTAACAGCCAATAGCAAAACAATGCGCATTATGTACACAAAATCGATCGAATGTATTTGTCAAATCGTACATTAAAAAGGTTCGTTCTACCATTTGACGAAAGATATGACTTAGTCAAATTGCGCTGGTTTCTCTGATTTCTACATTTAGTACGTTGATTAATCCTAATGCATGTCCTGAAATAACCCCAGAAACAGCACCGATTAACTTGATGCATGCAGTTGGTACATACTAAGCACTCACTTAGATCTAAAGTGAAATTTAACACAGGAAACGGACCTATGTAATATCACAGACATCAAAATCAACACCATCTACTAAATATACACAGATAACGGTAAATTGGAATCAAACTGATGCTAAATAAATCCTTTTTTTAGTCCATTGCCTCGCGGGAGAATATATCTTGTGTATACATCTATTATCGACGTGTGTGTTGGAAGCATAACTTGATGACGTATTCACCTCAGGTGACTTTGAATAGTTTGAAAAAACCATGGTCCCCTCAAAATCAGTCAAAATGGACCACATCACGTGTTTTCATGTGTGATGCTTGAACGGGCGGTCGTAAATTCTTTGGTAGATTGGGTAGCTGTGAGCCCAGTAGATCTCACTTATTTTTCTAACCGAACGTTCATCAAAACAAAATGTCAAGAATTGCATCAACATATGCATACATTGATATAGGTATCTTATAGTTTTGTGAAACTAAAAACAAGCTGGGACACTAATTTTTTACAAGGAACGTCCACCTCGGACGTCATGGAAAAGATCAGGAAAAGGTCACGGAGGAATAAGATAACAAAAAACCAGCCTCGGCACAATACCTCGAGTCACGGTTGAAGGCATCGCCATGGAAGAAGGCGTTTGGAATGAACTCTGCAAGAACAAAAATATGATATCTGAACTGGTCTTGCATTACAGTACGTCTACTGTCAACAGAGTCCGTCGCATATGTGGCCTGTCGCACCCTGAAAAGTTACGTTTGCTTCTGGAAAAACAAATTTACATCAGTCTGACCGCAGAAGATGAAACCATTTTGTGAATATATGCCATTTCGACTACGCAATGCAAACGAACGGACGCATCAGTCGCCAATGGACGGTCATACCCGAAGAAAAAGGGATTTCTTTTAACCTGGACCAATGGTGTAAACTGACGAACCTGTGAACTGACGAACATGCAGTATAACATTTGAAAGCACTAGTCAAAGTACCTATTGTTTCACCCGCAAAGAAAAGACCCCGTTCGCCCTCGTCGTTGCCACCTCCCACCCTGTCAAAACGACGTAGGGTAAATTTCAAGCTTAGTATACCACCCACCATCATCTCAAAAGAAGAATAGTTATCTACATCTGTTTGAACATTAAATATAAATGTTTATTGTTGTGTTTTATTATGTAATATAAGCTGCGTCTTATTTTCTGGCATTGTTTTGAAATGAAAGTTTAAAAAAAGAGGGCGCTATATTGCAAACTTATAAGTGATAGATGAAGTAAACCAGATTCATTGAACTGCTGATGTTACTTTTGTTTGAGCATTTGTTACTTTAAAATTTCATTGTAAATATTCATTGTTCTATTAGTGATGTCTTTTTTAAGCGCCATATAACCTGCGTGTTTTAAACTGGCGTATTATGTCTTGTACAGTGCTAATATGTGGACGTCATATAGCCTGCGAGCTATTTTCTGATAATAATGCTGTGTCAATAAATTGAAAAAAGGCAAGTTTAATGTGTTAACGTGTTTTTTTATATATTTTACCTCCTTTTCCGGTTATTCCATTTCAAACTACACACCCTTTGCCCCCCCCCCCCCTCCCCTTCATCCCATCCCATACCCTTTCTTGTTTAGAAATACATGCATGATACATCCCCTCCCGCTCTTTTTTTCCTTATAAATAAATTCACTTTAAAAGTGGGTTCAACGCATGATATGTTTCCAGTGGTCAAAAAAAAGAGCTACGCCCTCTCACCATAAGGTTATGTACCAAATGGAATGTCGATGGAGCAGGCTGGATTGCAGACGATATCGATTGGTTGTTACATACATTGGGTACTTACGTATGGTGTTATTGAGCTTATCATCACGCTCATACAATTTGAAGTTAGATAGCTATCACATTTTACGTTATTTCCCTCTGATATATGCCATTTCACGTATTTTGGTCATTTCTCCCAGTAAAACTTACATTGTCCACTCAAATCATAGTGTTTGAGAAAAATTAGACCTACCACTACCACATGGCTTTTTAGGCTGGAAAGGTTCTTTTTTTGTTAGAGTAAATATCAAGACTGTAGCGAAATAGCTGTATGTGGTCCATTTTGAGGGGACCATGTTTTTTTTAACTATTCAAAGTCACCTTAGGTGAATACGTCATCAAGTTATGCTTTCAACACACACGTCAATAATAGATGTATACACAAGATTATTACGCAAAAGAAAATCCTCTGTCCTGTATTGATTTATTTGAATTTGACTATGGACTGTCCGTTACTTACAGTTTAGCATAGGGGCATCTCAAACCAACACGAAAGATGTTGGAGTATTAGGTTAGAACAAACATGATTTCTAGCGGTCACCCAGCACTTTTATCGTGGATGAAGAAAAAACAAGTTTTGATATTTTTTTCTCCCGCAAGGGCAATGGACTAAAAAAAAGCTTTATTCAGCATCATTTTTTCCAATTTATCGTTATCTGTGTATATTTAGTAGATCCTTTATATTTGGTGTAAATTTGTATGTATGTGGTATTGCATAGGTCCGTTTCCTTTGTTAAATTCACTTTAGATCTATATGAGTGCTTAGTATGTACCAACTGCATGCATCACGTTAATCGGTGCTGTTTCTGGGGTAATTTCAGGACATGCATTAGGATGGATTAACATACTAAATGTAGAAATCAGAGAAACCAGCGCAATTTGACTGAGATATATCTTTCGTCAAATGGTAGAACGAATCTTTTTAATTACGATATGACAAATACAGTCGATCAATTTTGTGTATATAATGCGCATTGTTTTGCTATTGGCTGTTGCGTGGGTTTGTAAGCCTTCAGTGTTTGATTATTCTATGTATAACAATGTGGGTAAAATGTTGTATGACAAATATAGGCGATCGATACATCATTTCTGTACTAAATACGTGTTTGTTTAATGCTTTGTGGTAAAAGTACTATTATAATGCTGTTTTGATTATATGATGTATAATAATAGGACTAAGATGACTGTTCTATTATAATAAAGTCATTGTTTTGTTAGAGAGGTAAGAGCAAATGATCAATCACAGTTAATAAAATAAATCGATATTGATAGTATCTAAAAACATTCATAATCCATGAATTTTTTATTCAATATTTTTTGATCAATATAGATCGTCGTATTGTCGTCGGCGATCTTCGTTTAGATGTATTGATCTTTTGATTTAATGTGATCGATGACTTAAAGACAGATGAATACATACAATATAATACGCTAGACTGATTGTATATACATACAATATAATACACACGTTCCGTCCATGACGGTTCTCTCCGGACACACGAATACATACAATTTTATCGGTTTGTTTTGCTTTCAAGTGTGGCGACGGGAGAACAGGGGGTGGGGGTGGTTTGGAATCAAGTCCCACGTAGACCCCTCTTTTTTCGCGTTGAAGTGCAGCTCTGTCCTGTAATTCCCCGTAGACGCCATTTTATCAGTTGAAAACGTAGTTTTGTCCTATCATCCTCACGATTAAGCCCTCGTAAACCCTTTTTTCGCGTTAAAACGCAATTCTGTGCTGTCATTTCCCCGTAGTCGCCATTTTGCTCTTTAAAAACGTAGTTTTGTCTAATTATTTTTACGATTAAGCCCCCGTAGATCCCATTTTGCTAATAAAAACGCAGTTTCGTCCTCTCAAATGGAAAATATTTAAGCAAAAAGCTGCCTCAAATGAGTGTCTGAGAAAAAATG
>JAIGNY010003245.1:280000-404677 GCA_020152595.1 Chiridota heheva
AAGAAAGACTTAAAAAGTGGCAACAGCATTTTCAACAACTGCTGGGGCAACTACCAAACACAAATGATGCTGCAATCTTACCGGTTGTTGAAGGTGAGCTTCCTATTAACACTGAAGCTTTCACTATGACAGAGCTAACTACAGTCATCCAAACAATGTCCCTTAACAAAGCAACTGGCTATGATAACGTACCAACAAGGGTTTGAAAAGTGGAATATTAAACCAGCAACTTCTGGGCATTTGCAACATGGCTCTACAAGGTAACATACGAATTGCATAGACCAAGAGTGAAATTATACCTATACCAAAGAAAGGTGACCTTGGTGTGACCAGTAATTACATGGGTATCAGCCTTACATGCATCTCAGCAAAGATCTTTAACAAATTATTGTTTCATCGTATCCGAGCACACATTGAACCTCTTCTCCGTAACAATCAGAATGGTTTTAGACCAAAACGGAGCACAATATTGCAAATTTTGACACTTCGCAGACTCATTGAAGGCATAAAGGCAAAACACCTACCTGCGGTGCTCACTTTTGTTGATTTTCGCAAGGCTTTTAATTATAGTATTCATCGTGAAAAAATGCTGAAAATTATCCTTGCTTATGAAATACCGCCTTTCATTGTCAATGCCATTGGTATTATGTATAAAAACACAAGAGCAAAGGTCAGAAGTCCTGATGGTGATACAGACTTTTTCCAAATTCTGACCGGAGTTGTACAGGGAGACACTCTTGCTCCCTTCCTGTTTATCATAACACTCGACTATGCTTTGAGAAAAGCTATGGAGAATCATGAACACCTGGGTTTCACCTGGAAGCAACGGCAGAGAAGACGCCACCCATCTACAACATTAACTGACACTGATTTTGCAGATGACATTGCGCTGCTGTCAGACAACATTGCTGATGCTGAATATCTATTACACAGAGTTAAACAGACTGCCAAAGAGGTTGGTCTGACAGTAAATAGTCAAAAGACTGAGTACATGATGTACAACCATCCACAAGCTAGCCTCAAGGATATTAACGGTACCACTTTAAAGCAAGTCACCAAATTTCAGTATCTTAGTTCGTGGGTAGACTCCACCAAGAAAGACATAAATGTCCGAATTGGAAAAGCATGAAATGCCTGTTCCAAGCTGAGCAACATATGGCGTAGTGATCTCTCCAGAAATCTCAAAATCAATTTCTTCAAGGCAGCTGTTGAAAGTGTGCTGTTGTATGGATCTGAGGGATGGACTATGACAGATGCACTTTCAAGGAGACACAAAATTGCTGAGATTTGCCCTTAGTGTGTCATGGCAACAACACCTCCCTCACAGCCAACTTTATGGAAACTTACAGCCTATTTCTGAAGTCATCCAGGCAAGGCGCCTAAAACTTGCTGGCCACTGTTGGAGGAGCAGAGATGAAGTCATACATCAGACACTTCTCTGGGTCATAAAACATGGAGAGAAAAAAATCGTGGTAGGCCAGCAATAACCTACATTGATGTTCTTGAGAAGGACACTGGAATTGAAAGAGATGTCCTGTTAGGTGACATGGATGATCGCAAGCAGTGGAGAATCTTTCTTGACAGTACCCGAGTTCGCTCGATATGATGATGATGATGATGATGATGATGATCGGGAAGAACGGCTTATAAGCCGAGCAGTTGGCAGACTTCTTAATATTCTTTTTTTTTTTTTTTAGTGTAGAGTCAAGGAGGCCAAATAGAAGCGAGTTACAATGTGCCGGCGGCGGCTTGCGAACTGGGATGCAATCGGGAATGTTATATCCTCCCACGGCCCTCTCCCACCTGCACCCTCTCACCTTCCACAACATCTTTCGCGATAAAATGTATATGCTTGAATTGAGACTACTTGGAAAGTACGCTCCATGCAGGCTGGGTCAGGGTAAAAATAGTCACTTTTTGTCATCAGTCTTTCCCCCCGTGACGTCACCTCTTTATCCTCCAATCAGATCATGCCTATACATCACCAACAGCGCTGCCTTGCCCTTCCGTTCCTACACTTCTACATTGTGGAAACGCCAGCGCTGCCATCCTACCAACGTTACTTCTATATATTACCCTCCTGTAGGAGTGAAGGAATATCCCAATTCTAGGCTATAGCTCCCAGCCGGGAAGAAAGCATGCATGCAACGGAAATGTGAAATCCTCTTAGGCGAATGCCCCTCTCAGCATCATCAGAAAGCCTCAATTGTAAACTTTGTCGTGTGTAAGCAAACAGTCAAAGCACTTTATAATAGCCTATTTGTTTCCTGTATGATTTATTCAAAAAATCGCTCGCCGCGTCGCGTTCGGTGTGATACGACCTTAAAAAGGATTGTAAGCCTGATCAATCTTTTTCATCTGCAAGCGGCTCAAATTCAAAAGGAACGACATCCCCTTCATTATGAGAATGTTCTTCATTTATTTCCAAATCATTTTTATCATAGCCTGAACTTGAAAATGACAAAATAAGATCTGATTAGCTCGAAAAACTGTCGTAATCAGACGTTATTTGTATGTGGTTAGTATGTGTGTGATGCATTGTATGCGACCAGCAGCAGTCCCTAAAATGACGTAAATATTTTTTTGTTATGACGTCACAAATCCCTTTCAACTTTTTTTTTTCTTTTTCGAAGCAAACAATGAATGATCAATTTCCAACTAAGTCCTTTTTCATCATGAAAATGGACTTAGAACCATGATTTCTTGATGGATCATTGAAATTAGGGATATGAAAAACCGCAGGTTTAATCTCATTTTTTGGTGAGCATGCGAAGCATAATGCGAACCTATGTAATGGCGATTTCGTCCGTCCGGCTGGTGTAAAAGTAAATTTTGCCCCCCTCCCCCCCTCCCCTGCTCTTATTTCCTAGAAATTTGGGGCCCCCAGACAATTTTGCTATAGCCCTCCAGTAAATTTGGTTCCCCCCCCCCCCCCTCATAGTAAAAATGGTCCGCTAGGATATTTGGGCCCAGGCCCTTCTTTCCTATGAAATTTAGAGACAACAACTTGTTCCCCTTTTGCAAGAAAAAGCCCATCTTCTCCCTTCACACTAAATTTCACTGCTGTGTTGCGTAAAGCACGCCTTTTTTCTCTCTCTTTAGTGTATTAGCTTATCACTTCTTAGCTTACCGTATCACTTCAGTACACAAAATTAATTGAAGGAGCCGTACAGACACATTTGTAAATTACCTTGTAAAATCAGTCCGGAATGGACCAAATTCACTAGACTTCCTTAGGAAATAAGGTCCGGGGACCCAAATTTACTGGAGAAAGGGGGGAGAAGGTTAAGAGGGAGGGAGGGGGGGGGGAATTTACTATCACACCGGCCGTTCAAAGCCGTTCACAGTTTTTCCAGAGATTTCCTCAGAAATGTTAAAGTTTTTGAGAATTCCTCCGAAATGTTAAAGTTTTTGAGAATTCCTCCAAAAATGTTTCAGTTTCTTCAGTTCCTCAGAAAAAGTTAAAGTTTCTTCAGATGTCCTTATGGGAGGTAAGAATTTCCTTATAAAATGATGAAGTTTTTCAGAGACACTTAAGACAGATTCAAGACTAATTTCCATAAAAGTCTACGAAATATTTGATGTTTTCTTAGAAGACAACTGTAAAATGATATAATATTTCAATATTCTTTAAAGATCCATAAGCGTCTCTCTTGTGGCACTGGAGATTTAAAATCCTTAAAATTCTTCTAAATATTTGGGCACCAACGGTTGTACCAGGCTTGATTATTAAACTCCGTCTTTATTATTGTGGTCATTTGCATAAAGTTGCTACAGTATGTGAACATATAATAATATTACGTGGTATACAACAAGGGCTATATCAAGCATTATTATTTGACTCCACCTTCTTCTTTTTTTATTCATCAAGGTGTTTGCATTTAAGTTATTATATGATCTTACACTTTCATACATAGTATGCTCAGTCAGAGACTGTAATAGCTAGGATGAGACCTCTAATGGAGCCTATTGGATGTCATGGGACATGGGGTGGGATGCCATGTGGGACATGGGGTGGGATGCCATGTGGGATATGGGTGGGATGCCATGTGGAACAGGGTGGAATGCCATGTAGGATATATGGTGGAATGCCATGCGGGACAAAGGGTGGAATGCCATGGGATGGGATGTCATGTGGGATATGGGATGGGATGGGATGTCATGTGGGACATGGGATGGGATGCCATGTGGGACATGGGGTGGGATGCCACGAGTAATACAGAGTGTGAAATAGGTTGGGATGGCATGTGTGACCGTAGATGATATGTGGGACATAGGGTAGAAGGCCATGGGGGCATGGGATGTGATGCCATCTGGGACATAAAGTAGGATGTCATTGGGACATTGGGAGGGATACCATGTGGAATATATGATGGGATCCAATGTTGTACATAAGGTGGGATGCCATGTGGAACATCAGGTGGGAAGCCACTGATGCAGGACATGCGGTGGGATGCCATGGAAGTAATAGGGAGAGATGCCATGTGGACACAGGGAGGGATGCTATGTGGGGGACATAGGGAGGGAAGTCATGTGGTACATATGGTTGAATTAATGTCGGACATACATGTAGGATGAGATCCATGTGGGTCATAGAGTGGGATGCCATGTGGGTCATAGGGTGGGATGCCATGTGGGACATATGATGAAATGCATGTGGGACATATGGTGGAATGCATGTGAGACGTACGGTATGGTGGAATGCCATGTGAGAGATATGGTGTAATGCCATGTGGGACAAGGCATGGGATGTGATGCCATGTATGACATGGGGTGGGATGTCAATTGGAAGATAGGATGGGATCCACGTGGGACCTAGGGTGGGGTGCCATGTGGGTCATACGATGGGATTCCATGTGGGACATATGGTGGGATGACATGTGGGAGATATGGTGGAATGTCATGTGGGACAAGCGATGGGATGCCATGTGGGACTTAGTGTGAGATACCATTATTATACTTGGCCGGGCCATATGATATGGGTTGTCAATTTGTTTGTGCATGCGAACCATGACGGCATTTACCGTTCTAGTTTTAAGAGTGTACGGGTGTATATCCCCGCCCCCAGCTGGATCCGCCACTGTTCATTCATTTTTATTCTAATCATGATCTAAAGTTTCATTCCAAAATCTTGACTGAAAATTTTGAAAAGCAAACAAAAAAAACAATAATAATAAGTACTACGAAATAACAAATGCTCCTCATCCTCATGCCTCGTTTTGGACATTTTGAAATACATATTAGGCCTATTATACATGTGAAAGCAATGTTACCTAAATTTCGGGCATTTTCAAGAAGAAAAATCGGGCAAGTTTAATTGACCCCCCATATGTCAACGCTCGTGACTCCCCCCCCTCCCTCCCATCACGGCCTCCTGATACATTACATACTTCCGCTTTGGGCAATTACATGCTAAACCCATTCAGGTACATTTTTAACATTTCAAATAAACTGAAATTGTCAGCGTCCTAAGTAAGGAGCGCGCACCAATATTTCTTCAGGTTTATTTCGGGGCATTAATGTATATTACTAACACCTTGCAAACAAAAAAAGTCTCGCAGATTGCGAGGTATATACCATATGTAAGTTTTTACATGACTTTGTTCAGTATATTCAACCTTACCGTGTTTTATTTCAAAATAGTGTAAATTAATTATATTTACGTATCTTTGCACTTATATGTTTGTATTTTTATTATAGATAATTTGATTCTAGAAAGAAAAATAAAGGAAAAAAATTTATTTCAGTTTATTGTTACTTATATCAATGTCTATGTTTCGCTCTGTACAAGAAGATAATTTAACTCCACCTACAATTAGGAGTTTGTATATATTAAATATTCAACTACACCTACATATTCATATGCTATTTTAAAGTAATGCAAATTAATATCATGTTCTATGTTTTAAATGACGTAAATTTTTAACAAACTTAAAGTTTCATTTTTAGCATGACATTAGTGGCATTCTTCATTTCTCCTGCAAGGTCTGCAGCCCTAGTATCAATAGTTCCTACGCCCGTGGACAATGATTACATCCACAAAAGTGCTTGGGGCTGGGCTGCATTCACAGACATTCAGTAAAATGATATTTGATAATTGAAAATAGTGTGTTGGGCCATTTGCGGCAAGAATTATTTTTGAAGAAATTCTTCTGGTACTTTAACGGCATGGTTAATTATTTCTGCTAAAATTGAGGTCAAGTTTAAATAAGGCGATCACGATGTAGAAAGGTGAGGAGAGGTCGCTATTTAATAGGTGGCGTGGCTAGGGCCCTACGAGCCGGAGGCGAATTAGTCGGATAACATCTGACTGTAGTATACGCTACCGTTATAGCCACTACATGCTGCTATACAAGTATGCAAGTATTACCTTGCAAGTATATTGCCTACTGAATCTGAATCTGAATCAGTTAAGTCGGCAAAAACCCTTCAAGAGGACATGAACGCCAACCGAGCGTAAAAAGTATGAGTAAAAAATATTGAAAAAACTAGTTAGCAATACAAGTGTTAGTAAGTTTAGCTTTGAAACAGTTGAGACTTGGTGCATGTACAATGTCTGACGGTAAAGCATTCCAATCCTTTAGTGTGTAAGGGAAGAAAGAGTGTTTATATACATTCTTTTTAGCATAGGGAACCTGGAAATTAGGGTCATGATTATTTCTTGTATCAGTTCTGACGGTAGGGATAAGTTCATCTTTATTGATGGCGACAAGATTGTTATTGGCTTTATATAGCATATGTAGCCGGGTGTTGTATCTTCTTGTTTTTAGCAGGGGCCAATCTAATCTATGAAGCATGTTTTTTACACTAGATTTATGAGAGTAGTCTGCCATACAGAACCTGGCTGCTTTCCTTTGAATAGATTCAAGCTTTTCCACATCGCACTGGTGATGGGGGTCCCAGACTGCTGATGCGTACTCAAGTACTGGCCTGACTAGAGCTTTATAAGCAGATACGCAGTGGATTTAACGTCGGTGTATCTACCTACTGTGGTGTAGCGGTTATCATACCTGTCTACAGACCACGAGGCCCTGGGTTTAAGCCTGGGTTGGGTAGACACGCCAGTGTACCACAACTGGTTATCAAAGGCCGTGGACATTGACATGGTTGTCGATGTTATGTCTGTCCGTACGTCGTACCTGTATTCTCGTCCGGGTCGTATTAAGCATTTCGTGATAGCATTGTTACTATCATAAGCGAATACGCAGGCGACGACCCCGTCATTGTAATTGAGTGTTCGCTCGTCGTCGTCGTCGTCGTCGTCGTCGGTGGGACAGTTTGAGAGGTTACGTTTTAATAGGCCAAGCACAGAGTTAGCCTTCTTGGTTATGTTATGTATATGTTTATCCCATCTAAGTTTATTATCAATTTCAACACCTAGGTATGGGTGGAAGTTGACATGTTTTAGTGGCTGGTTGCCTAAGGTATACACAGGTGATTTAAAGCATTTCTTAGGGGAAATTGACAAGATGTAGCATTTAGAGGGGTTGAAATTAATTTGCCATTTGTTTTGCCATTGTTCAAGTTTGTTAAAATCATATCATCTTGGAGGATTTGTTGGTCAGAGGGGTTATCAATTGTTCTGTACACAAGGCAGTCATCAGCAAGCAGTCTAACTCTGCTGTTTATATTATCAGGGATGTCATTTACTATAAACGGAAAAGTAATGGACCCAAAACAGTACCTTGTGGTACACCGGGTAAAACCTGTTTAGAATCAGAGATCTCACCATCACAGACAACACGCTGGATGCGGTTGTTGAGGAATGATGCAAACCAGGCCAGGAGATTTCCATCAATGCTATAGGTGGAAAGTTTGGATAACAAGCGCTGGTGTGGGACTTTATCAAAGGCTTTTGAGAAGTCAAGAATAGCCATAGAGACGTTACTGTTTTGGTCAATTTGTTTGGAGATATAATTTATTGTTAAAAGGAGTTGTGTTTTAGTCGATCTATTTGCACGGAAGCCATGTTGTAAATCAGTTAAGGTATTATTATGCTCATCAAGGAATTTCATCACATGTGAGTGGATTATATGCTCAAGGATTTTACTACAAGCGCAGGTGAGGGAAACAGGTCTGTAATTAGCTGGGTTTTGTTTATCACCTTTTTAAAAAACGCTACATATGTTTGCTTCTTTCCATTTGTTAGGGATATTACCATTATCGACAGAGGTTTAAAGAGATCAGTTAGAATTTCATAGAGGTCATCAGCGTGTGTTTTTAGAAACCATGGTGGTATTTGGTCAGGACCTGAGGCTTTGTTGGGGTCTAGCTTAGGCAGTTGCTTTTTGACACCTTCTGTGGTAATTATAAGTTGGTTTATTTTGCTGTTGGTGAGTGGTTTAGTTACAGGGATTTGGGAGGTGTTTTCTTCTGTGAAAACACTGAAAAACTGGTCATTTAGAATGTTAGCTAAATTAGTTTTACTGTCACTGCAGAGTTTACCATTATTTAGTAGAAGACCAGACACACCTACAGAGTTACTTCTTAATCTTTTGATATAGGACCAGAATGCCTTTGGGTTTTCGTTAAGTGAGTTTTTAAGTTTATCACAGATGAAGGTGTTTCTAGCTTCTTTGAAGTTTTACGGACAGCCTTTCTAAAGCTTTTATAGGTAGTCCAGTCATTGGCTTGTGGATTAGTCTTAGCTTTTTGAAACAGTTTATGTTTTTTCCTGCAAAGACGGCGTTGGATACGGGTGAACCAGGGCAAATTAGTTTAGTTGAGGTGAAATTATGAGGCGTGTTTTTATCAATAATCACTTTAATTTCCTGTTCGAAGAAATTCTATTTTTCATCAACATCAATGGAGTTATTGAATTGAGTATAATATTGCAGTTTAAATTTGGTCAGGTCTTCTTTTATTTGTTTTATGTTAGCTTTTTTCTTTAAATAGATTTTACGTTTAGGCAACTTTTTACGAGGAGGGGAGATATTTAGGGTCAGTTCAACGATATCATGGTCACTTATACCGGGAATGACATTAGCTGAGGTAACAGCTAATGTCATTCCCGGTATAAGTGAATTGTTAGTAAAAACAAGATTAAGGATATTCTTATCTCTAGTGGGTGACTGCACCATTTGTGTGAGATTGAATGAATTGGTCACTTTAAGAAGAATTTTGGCTGCTTCGGATGAAGCGTTAGTTTCTGAAAGAATGTTTTGACTTCAATCAATGTTAGGTTGGTTGAAATCACCAGCAAGAATAATATGTTTTTGTCAGCATTTTTACCAAGCTTTTGGAGGGATTTTTTCAACTCAAGTAGGCTAGTGAGATCATTGTGACTGGGTCTGTAAAATGTTCCTATATACATGCTCTTTTTCTTTTCCTTAGGAAATTGGAATTTGGTCCAGATAATTTCACAGTCAGAGTCTAATCTAGTGAACTCAGTGAAAACCAGGTCATTTTTTATTGCCTGTAATACACCACCATAAGCATTTGAATTTCTATCTTTGCGAACGACTGTATAGTTGTCCGGGAAAATTTCAGCGCTGGTAATTTCGGAAATAAGTTAGGTTTCAGTGCCAATAATAACATCTGGGTCTTTTTCTTTGATAAGACTTCCACGTAGGCCGTCTTGTTTCGAACACTTTGAAAGTTGATAGCAAGAAGATTTAGAACCTTTCTTTTTTTCCCTTTTGAGATTTGTTTTCAATTTGACATCGGAATGGTGGTTGGACCCCAAGTCAAGGCCAGAAGAACATTTTTGAAGTGGCTCATATGAGATAGTACTGTTCATGGAATTGTTAGTTGAGAAGAAAGAATCAGAGAAGTTCATGAAGTCACAAGTGTTACACACCCATGTACAGCTCAGCATAAGATCGCTGTATTTTGAGTCGTCAATGCTACAGCACTTAGTGTGGATCCATAGATCACAATTGTCACACTGTACTGCTTTTTCTGGATCTCCTACACTGGAGTCCACACAGGCCACAAGGTGCCAAACATTCCAAACAAAACCAATCATCAGATGATGATGCAAGAGTATTGTAAGCTGCATTACTGATGCCTGCACACTTACTATGAACCCACGAGTTACAATCATCACAACAAATACCTTTCTGGTTATTTTTGACAGACTTGTTGCATTGTTTGCAAGGATATTTTGGGGGAGGGTCCAGGATTGCTTTCAATATCACCAGAAAGGATAAGGAATAAAAGAAGTAATTTTCTCCTGCGTGACTTAAATTTTGACAATTTCCAACTTGATTTGTACGAATCTAATTGCCCATCGATACCAAGATAAGTTGCAAGTGAGTGATTTGAATCATCACTAGAGCCAAACAAGACATGGTAAGCAGTTCCTGGGGCCTTTAGAGGCAAATTTGATGCCTGCGATGAATGAGGTTGCGACGAATACAAGACGTTTAGAGAGTCAGAGATTCGGGAGTATCTTAACAAAAACAGTACAGGGAAGACGAGGTTGTGAGTGAGAATGAACATGATTGATGGCAAGAAGAATGAGTATACTTGACAAACAGGAAGTGTGAGGTGAGATAGAGTACTGAGTGAGGTATTTGCTTATAGGTCAACTTGCCTAAAACCAACTTGACCCGCCCAAAACCAACTCGCTCCAAAACCTCGCTCCAAAGCTGAATTTTGTCAAAAGAATCAACTGAAACAAAAAATAATAATATAAGTCAAAAATCAATGAAGCCAAACATTGGAATTTGCCCAAAATAATCATCTGAACAATAAATTCTTAATAACATATAAAAACCACATTTCCAACTAGAATAAGTCAATGAGGGCCATGCGCTACCAAATACATTACACCTGGCACAACATAACTCAGAGTTCGCGTTGCCAACAGGTGTAAAATATGAGGAAGCACATGGTTATTTAAGAAAATAATTTCATTAGTGGGCAACTTTGAAATAGGCCATTGGCAAAAATTACTATTTGGACCGAAGCCATTGTCATGACTTAAACCGACGTGCCACCCCCCCCCCCTCCCGCCCTTCCCACACTTTCTTTGAAAAGTTGATTTAAAAAAAAATGTTGTTGAAAAAATAACGATAAAAAAAGTGTTATTGAAAATATAAAATATATGTAAGTCCCCTTTAATATACTTGAACTTTTTATTGACAGATTGGAAAAAACATATATGCCGCGGACTCAATTAAAAAATTGTTCACAAGGTGGTAAGAGTATGGAGGACTCGTCTCAAAAGCTGGCTTTGGATCGAGCTGGCTTTGGGGCTTTGGGGCAAGTTGGCTTTGGGGCGAGTTGGCCTTGGGGCGAGCTGGCCTTGGGGCGAGCTGGCCTTGGGGCGAGCTGGCCTTGGGGCGAGCTGGCCTTGGGGCGAGCTGGCCTTGGGGCGAGCTGGCCTTGGGCGAGCTGGCCTTGGGGCGAGCTGGCCTTGGGGCGAGCTGGCCTTGGGGCGAGCTGGCCTTGGGGCGAGCTGGCCTTGGGGCGAGCTGGCCTTGGGGCGAGCTGGCCTTGGGGCGAGCTGGCCTTGGGGCGAGCTGGCCTTGGGGCGAGCTGGCCTTGGGGCGAGCTGGCCTTGGGGCGAGCTGGCCTTGGGGCGAGCTGGCCTTGGGGCGAGCTGGCCTTGGGGCGAGCTGGCCTTGGGGCGAGCTGGCCTTGGGGCGAGCTGGCCTTGGGGCGAGCTGGCCTTGGGGCGAGCTGGCCTTGGGGCGAGCTGGCCTTGGGGCGAGCTGGCCTTGGGGCGAGCTGGCCTTGGGGCGAGCTGGCCTTGGGGCGAGCTGGCCTTGGGGCGAGCTGGCCTTGGGGCGAGCTGGCCTTGGGGCGAGCTGGCCTTGGGGCGAGCTGGCCTTGGGGCGAGCTGGCCTTGGGGCGAGCTGGCCTTGGGGCGAGCTGGCCTTGGGGCGAGCTGGCCTTGGGGCGAGCTGGCCTTGGGGCGAGCTGGCCTTGGGGCGAGCTGGCCTTGGGGCGAGCTGGCCTTGGGGCGAGCTGGCCTTGGGGCGAGCTGGCCTTGGGGAGCTGGCCTTGGGGCGAGCTGGCCTTGGGGCGAGCTGGCCTTGGGGCGAGCTGGCCTTGGGGCGAGCTGGCCTTGGGGCGAGCTGGCCTTGGGGCGAGCTGGCCTTGGGGCGAGCTGGCCTTGGGGCGAGCTGGCCTTGGGGCGAGCTGGCCTTGGGGCGAGCTGGCCTTGGGGCGAGCTGGCCTTGGGGCGAGCTGGCCTTGGGGCGAGCTGGCCTTGGGGCGAGCTGGCCTTGGGGCGAGCTGGCCTTGGGGCGAGCTGGCCTTGGGGCGAGCTGGCCTTGGGGCTGTACACCAGGTGTTTATCTCACTGGGGCAAACGGGCCCTGCGGGGCATATTTTTGATACGGGCCCCCTTTATAGGGCCGGGCCCCCTTTAGTTATGCCACTGTGTATAATACAAATTTGTTTATTATTTAAAACAAAATTATGATATAAAAGTAAATTCAACGAGATTTCTGAAATTATTTGCATCGTGAGATGATATGAATATTCATGCATGTTATCACACTGTCGCATATCATGCTTTAACCAGGACCGCATTTAACGTCATTACAATCCAAAGAGGAGGATCTGGGTGAAATTTAACGTTTCTTTGGTGTTTGCCAATGTCCTAGCCGACATTTTAACCGATTTTTGATCAGAGGGCAGTTTTGCAGAATTAGTGGTTTCAAGTTTTGGTCAAATTCGTCCTTTTAAGGTTATTTTCTACTTATTTTCTTGTTAGAAATTCACGTGACCGATTTTTCATTGTTTGCATAGGCCTAACGTTACCATATGTTTTATGCTGCATATATTGAAACTTACACGCATTAGCTGTACCAACAACACGTAATGCTGGAAATTCTAATCATGATTCGCACTACTGTAAATAAGATAGACCCTTAACGTTACATATTGCAGGCGATAGTGTTAGGCTGCATATGGGAAAATTCAAATGGAAAAATCCTAGGATAACAGTATGTAAGTCTGGAGTAGGCCTAGGCTAAATGAAAACTTTTTGTTTTGTCATAATATCTTGTCAATATTTGTGGTAAAACAGTATAGGCTTAGGCCTAGCGGTAAATATCTACTTTATTATAGGCCTAGGCCCCTAAGGATTTTTGCCTTTTCTTTTTGAATTTTGGTTTTGTTCCGTCGTATTTAACGTATGTATATGTATGTATTTTAACTATTATCGATTTTAGATTTGTGTCTCTAAGTTTTAAGTAGAACTAAGCCAAACTTGTTTAAAAAAGAAGAGGAATTCTTACGTTTTGGCTTTCTGATCAAAACCCTTACTCTTCAGTGTGTATGCTAATTGTTACTAGCCTACTGTACTGATGAGTGGAGTCTGCCAGGGATCTAGCTATGGTGAGCGGCGCCAGGCACAGGACTCGCAATTCCCGCCCAGCACTCTGCTCTATTTTTCACTCTTCCGCCCGGCACCCAAAGTTCAATTCGGTTAAATAAACAGATCTCCTTTTAATCTCGCTCTATTTATGTCATTGATGTATGGTTACAGCGCTTACATTGTTAACATCCAAGAACTCTCTATGTATAATCTGTGCTGTGCAGAAAAATCGTGAAATAAAAGTCTTTTAAGTCCAACTTACAAAATGTGCCCCTCACGGGCTAGTGAGTTTTATAAGTTGAAACTTTTTTTACTTATTCTTACGGATGTAACCTTCTGTAAGCGCTGTGACCCCGTCTCATGTCATCCGCTGATAAACATACATAACATTCAATAATCAAAACAACTGAACTACAGTATATAGGAATTTAACTAAATTGAACGTACATATTATCATAAAATCACCCATACATGTCACCTACATAAACTAGAGGTGTGACAGTTTAGCGTGTACACACTACACACTCGCAAATCCTTGTAAACGTTTGAAATACTTAATTGCGAGTAATCATTTTTCTTAGTCAGTCTTGCGTTGAAAATCAATATGATCATTCATGATTCAAATCACACACACATTCGGCTGACAAACTTCCAATCAATGACTTTTTACAAACTGTAAACCCGATTAACATAATCCTTTTTTAAATGTGAGAATCACAAATGCGCAGTAATCACCTATGAATGGGGATATTGTGCACTTTGATTTCGCCAAAATCTGATTAGGCTAACTTGTAAAATGCACCGCGAATGTGCAGCAGTAAACAGTGAAACTAACAATAGGCCTAGGCCATAATTAATAAGGCTTTTCCCACTCAATCAAGGCCCATTTTACAAGCTGTTAAATCTACCAAAAAATTCAATCGTGACAATCAGTACACTTCTATGTAAATATTACCTGATGAGTCAAATAAATTTTGCAAGAAAGAAAAAATATTGCGAAATAAACACACATAAAAAGGTTTTGATAGAACTGAAATTCTAGGTGCTTTGTAAAGATGGCAGCCATTTTTTCAAAAAGACTGATATTTCAGAACTTCCAGGGTGGTGGCGTAGTTTTGAAATGTTGTACGGCGAGGTATCATAGGCCTAGAATGCAATATTTTTACTGGAACTTTGAAAGCCGTAGCGAGTACGGCAAATAAAGTGACACAATGTTGAGTTTAAATGACATCGAAAGGAAGTTATCTGTTCTTTCTAAACTGAATTTTCATGCATATTTTCCATTGAAATGATGATTTTATACTGTAGAAGTAAACTTTTTACGACTTGAAAAGCAAAACTCGAGCGTCTATTTGGGCAATAGAGTCGACACTTTTGCCATACTGGTTGTGCAATTTGGTTTACTCACATTGTAAATTTGTAGTAATTTTGGTGTATTTTCGAAAATTACAGTACTACTGTAACAGCGTGTAAACGATACACGCTCGCTTTTTTTGGCATGTACACATTTACTAAAATCCCTAAACGTTCACAGCTCTAACATAAACATACTCACGTACATGCACACAGTTCAGGTTCATGTTTTTATCCTTGTGAATTGCTGCTGGCAGCTTGCCAAGTCCATCACTTACCATACAAACCTAAAGAAAGTAAATATTACATCCCCGAGAGCCCAAGGCGTGCTTATAGACTGGTCCAAATTGGGATTAGGTTTTAGGATTATGACATTGTTAAAATTCCCCCGCACCGTTATTCAGCTTTTTTTCTTTAGTTTAGTTCAAAATGGCTGACAACATAAAATTTGTGGGCTCATGATTTTGTATCCTTTCTTAATGAAATTTGCTCGAAAAGGTATAAATTTGAAATTATTTTGGAATAATGGGAAAATAAAGAACAGTAAAATTGCTGAAAGAAGGTAACAAAATTTTCTAAATAACTAATAAGCATGATTTTCTTGAAGCCTCAAATTTGTTCTCTAAATTTTATCGGATTGAAATGAAAAACCCATTTTTTGCCTTAAAGTTGCCCAGATTGTTGACTAAAATTGATGTCTCAAAGATTTTTTAACCTTTCCTTTATATTGTTTTGACAAAAAGTTCTGAAAATGTGTCATGATATTGATAAATAGGCCTAATATTAGCAGACCTGCCAACTAGTACGATTTTGCCGTATTTAATACGAGAAAATGTTGAGAATACCATTGTACGTTTTTTGGCACCAGAATACAATTTTTTTTTTTTTCTTCCAAATACTTTTACGCTCGGTTGGCGTTCATGTCCTCTTGAAGGATTGATTTTGCCGACTTAATCGATTCAGATTCAGATTCGTACAATAAGAGAAATTGAAAGTACAGTGGTAATTTTTTTTCAGCCAGAGTAAATCTTGTTTTGTACATTTTGTTTGAAGAGTACACTTTTTTTTTTATCAAAAATACAACTTTTGTACTTCCAGGATACAGTTTGGTGATTCTAAAGGTTGGCAGGTCTGCATTAGCTGAGTTATTCGTCATATACCCATTTCAAGCCTTTCACTTTCCCACTGATCTGTTTTTTTCTTGTTGGCTGACGTTCACTGATTCTTGTTGTTGTTTCTGATTTATGGCCTGATGGAGTTATTCAAGTCCTATGCAGCTACATGATACATTTCATTCTAACCGAGTTACGATACTCCGCTACCTTTTTTGGCATGAAATGCTTTTTTCAAATTACCTGTCTTTTGCGTGTCCAGCTTTGCACTCAAACAATTTTTCAACTCCTTTTTTGTGTTTTCTTTAGCTAAAAAGTGTGAAAATATATTCCTTTAACACCAAATTCAGATGATTCTTGGCACACTTTCTCTGTCCGTTCTTCACACTCTACAGCATTTTTGTACTGAGGATGTCGAAGTTCAAAAATGATAGTCATGTGACTACCACCTGATAATTATTGCAATGGCATTTGCAATTTCTATGCAGGGTCTATTTTAGAGTTTCATGTCAGATGGAAATACGAGTAGAAGATAAAGGAAATCTCCCGAAAATGAAGAAAATTCCCACAAATTAAAGAAAACTGCCTAAATTTTGAAGTCAATATCCCGAAAATTTTAACAAAATGAAGAAAATTTCCCAAAAATTGATGAAATTTCCCAAATATTAAAAAAAATATCATGAAAATGAAGGAAATTTCTCAAAAATGGAAGCAACTTTAACAAAATTGAAGGAAATTTCCCAAAAATGGAGGAGATTTTCCATGAATTAAAAATTTTCCGAATTGAATACATTTGTAAGACATCTATTATTAGAATTAGACCCCTAGCTTTGCTGTTTCATTGGAGTGGCCAGCCCACCCCTCCGTGGGCCCGCCCTAGCCCCAGGGTCTGCCCTGCCTATGCACCAGATACAGCTGTGGGATACTAATAGATTCCACAATTTTCTTATATTAAAGGGTTTGTCCTTAACGGTAGATAGCTAGAGATTTTCTACTCTCCAGAAAGAGCTTTAAATAGACTTTACATTAGAGTAGCCCTCCGTGGGTCCGCCCTACCCCCTGGGGGTCTGCCCTGCCCCCTAGGGTCTGCCCTGCTCATGAGAATTGTTTTTCTTAACATCATCTTAAAGGAAATACCTTTACTTACATGGATACAGAACACAGAAATGGTAGCATAGTAAACAATTGTTCTGTTTGGCTCATGAATGGTCCTTATTTGTCAGAATAGTTTCATTCTGAGGTATGATTATAGCTAAAATCCCTGAGCTTCTTCACCATGGGATTGAGCCTTAAGTGGCTCCTGGACTCCACGCCGAAAAGACACTGTGCTTTTTAGATCAAGCTAGGGGTCTCATGGGGTGGCTTAAAATTGTGTCAACTCTAGGCATGCTATAGTGGCGAAGGTCGCGAAGCCCTGGTGGGACCCAGGGTTTTGCAGAAGCCCTACGTTTGTCATGGTTTTAATAGCAGAAAAGGGCTTCAAAACGTGTCACATCTATCTATATAAGCTGCATGTTTCGCAATTTTTGGAGCAGAAAATTGCTTAATATTGTGTTTAATCCAGGGTCGACGTTTTAAACTCCGAGGGGGTGAAGCTCTAGGAAGCTGGTAAGGTTATTTGCGTGATTTTGGTGGCAGAAAATTGCTCAATATTGTGTCAATTCCGAACTAAAGTAAGTTAAAAGGAATATTATTTTGGAACCAATGTTTAAATGCAGGATTCCATCGACTTCAATATGTGTTTTTATATGGTGGAATGCCATGTGGGACAAGGCATGGGGTGTCATGTAGGACATGAGGTGGGATGGGATTATTTACATGTCAATGTACTGATTGTCACGATTGAAGTACTTTGACTGTGCTTGTTGGTTGATTTAACAGGTTGTAAAACGGGCCTTGATATGGGGTGAGATGCCATGTGGTACATGGGATGCCATGTGGGACTTAGTGTGAGATGCCATTTTTATAATTGTCTGGGTCATATAATATGGGTGTCAATTTGCATGGGCATGCGAACCATGATGGTATTTACCATTCTAGTTCGTATCATTAATGTCAAGTTCCTTTTCTTTGTCTTTGCAGAACGAAGCTCGACAGCCACATTTAATCATGTCCATTACGCAGGCGTCTGCAAACCCGCCAGCTGGAGATAACACACTCCTACCTGTGCACCAGCCTGGCATCCTCCCTATTACGGCAGAGATGATAGCCAGTCAGTCTAATCCAGAGGACGCTGGTGGGGATGCCAGTGTGGCACAGGTTGGCGAAGGCGGGGATGCTGGTGGTGCCATGATAGAGGTAAGGTAGACGGAGTATATGCCTATGCACTAGATACAGCTGTGGGGTACTAATAGATTCCACAATTTGCTTATATTAAAGGATTTGTTCTTAACGGTAGATAGCTAGAGATTTTCTATTTTCCAGAAAGAGCTTGAAATAGACTTTACGTTACATTAAGAGCAGGAAAGAAGGCGCAAAATATTTCATGTTGTTAAATCCATGTAAGCCATTAGGTCGATAAGGCCAGTGCTTATCCGTTACCATAGCGCAAGCAGGCAGATGAGAGCACATGCGGACTCCCTCCCCCTGGACATTTTTTTAATGTATGCCAAACAGGGTTGAAAAAATATACAACTTGGGGAATAAATTAGAGTAAAATGGCAAGTAAAATTGGCGAGCAAGTTGAAAAAGTATTTTCAACTCCCCGACAACACTTTCAAATTAAATTTGAAAATTTTCACACAACTAGTACAGGGTTTGTATTACCAGCGTTATTGCGCGAATCACAATCCCGCACAAAATTAGAAGCAATACCGGATGGTACTGGGAGCTGCTGGCTAAGACAAGTGTTCAAAACCTTGCTAAGCATTCAGTGATAACATTGGGTTAACGATATGAATTTTAGCGATTAGACATAAAATATTTATGCAATGTACGGAAATAAATATAATTTAAGAAGAGTTTTACCTTTTAAGTACAAAAAAAAGAAGTAAAAAGTAATTTTTGTCAGTAAAATAATTCTTAAAACTTGTAAAGTTTTGAAGAGATCCCTTACGTACTTAAATGTATACAGCGAAACGTCTCCAACTACAGCCGTTTTCTGTAACTACAATATCCAGTACTGTATACAATTGATATAAAAGTGATGGAAAGAAATTTATAAAACGACTAAATTTGGTGAATTTTTATGAATGAACATCTCGCAGAGGCCAGGGGGTTACGTTTGTTGACAAATTGTGTTTGTAAACTTTGGTATTGTCTGCCTACATGTCAGAAGCATTCTCATCATTATTCCATTAAAGATAATGAGAGAAATACCCTACCAAAATTCTAGAATACCCTACCAAAATTCTAAAATACCCTACCAAAGTTCTAAAATGCCCTACTAAAGTTCTAAAATGCCCTACCAAAATTTTAAAATACCCTACCAAACTTCTAAAATACCCTACCAAAGTTCTAAAATGCCCTACCCAAATTCTAAAATACCCTACCAAAGTTCTAAAATGCCCTACCAAAATTCTAAAATATTCTACCAAAATTCTAAAATACCCTACCAAAATTCTAAAATATTCTACCAAAATTCTAAAATACCCTACCAAAATTCTAAAATATTCTACCAAAATTTTAAAATACCCCACCAAAATTCTAAAATACCCTACCAAAATTCTAAAATACCCTACCAAAATTCTAAAATACCCTACCAAAATTCTAAAATACCCTACCAAAATTCTAAAATACCCTACCAAAATTCTAAAATACCCTACCAAAATTCTAAAATTCACTACCAAAATTGTGAAATCCCTACCAAATTTTTTTGGAAAGTGGAAATTTCCCTCCCAAATATCCAAAGCTAATAGTGCAAACCCTGAACGAGTATGCCTCTTTATTGCCCTTCTCCTGGGCCTGACTTCATGACTGTAGGTACGTAAAAGCATAGCAAGACATCTCACACGCACAACAAAACAAAGAAAGTCCTGGAAATTGGTTTGAAAAACAAATAAAATCAACATGCACAAACTTAGTTTGGATTTTTAAACATTAATTTCCACACCATCAAACCCAAAGTCAGAACCAACACCCCTCTGTACAGTCGCAAATGCAGGGAAGACATCGTTGTCACCCGCATCCGCCTCGGCCACTCCTCTTTCACTCACTCCCATCTCTTATCCGGCTCCCCTACCCCACTTGTAACACCGATCTCTCCATCAAGTATATCTTCGTAACCTGTCCCCTATACCAGAACTCCAGATCTCTTCTCTCCTCACTATCTTCAATCTCGTACCTTTTCGAAAACAATTCTTTCTCAAACCTCATCAACTTCCTCTGCAACAACAACCTCTTCCACCACATTTAACTCCCCCTCCCCTCCCTTTCTACACCTAACCTTACATACCCCTTTCTTTTCACCAAAAGTTTTTTTTCTTCTGCTTTTTCCCCTTATGTCCCTTACAAACCTTCCCTCTCCTCATTATCCTAACTCTTACACCATAGTTATTAACACCCTCTTGGCACATTTGACTCTGACTGTCGCAGTGCCGTTAAACATCAACAAACCATCATTTTCAGGCCCACTGGTACAGCAGAAAGCTTACTAGTACGGCAGAAAGCTTACACTCTGACAGTACCTGTCGCTGCGCCGATACTGTGCCCATATATTCTGTACATAGTAGTCTGAAACTTTCCATTTTTATCAAGCAAAGACATTACTTAGAAGAATATAGCATTCCCACCCATATTGACACTAATGCATTCATTGCCAGATACGTGAGCCAATCAGATTTATCTGCGTAACTGGGTCATGCAGTATCTTGCTGAAAACAACAAGATACTGCACAATTTCTCCAGGTACGTCTGTTGCCCTCATGCCATGCCGTTCACTGAAAATGAACAGTGTATATGAGTTCACACATACTAGATAGTGCTTTGGACAATTAAAGTTGATGGCTAACAGCCAAATGTTAATTTATATTTTGGATTTTAATAGAAAGACTACTTGTTTTGTGTGTCTGGAGGCATTGTTTAGTGGAGAAAAGAAACACAAGATAGTTTTGTAAGTAGTGCTGTCATGACATGTCGATTATTGTAATATCGCGATATCTCTTTTCCCACGACATGAAATATGCCTCTCGCAACATATTGCGATACCAAAAACTAATACTTAACTAAGAAATTTTCTCGCAACTACTGTAGGCTAGGCTACTTCGTACGTTACAATTCTAGCGTTACAGTATTAAATCTATAAGTCAAGTTTAGGCCATTAAAAACGTGCAAAAATATTGCGAAACATGAAAAACTAATTAAAAATTGTGCTTAATCACACCACACTGGCACCTTTCAATGTAAGTTGGCAAAAAGAACAAAAAATTGGCACAAAACATGCCTCTCGGGCTCTCACTTCTATGATTCATGGTCACCTTGACTGAATTACCAAACACATGCGTGATGAACGTAATAGTCATGCGATCATGTCGTCTGCTAGATCTGCAAATCATTTTTTCTTGCGTTCATCATAAAAGAAGTAACATTAATGATATTAACGAGTCAGTTTTCTTGAAAAGTATTGCGATATACCAATATATCGCAATATTTTTTGTGACAGCACTAATTGTAAGTATCTTACCTGAAGTAAAGCAATTTATTATGAATATCAAAAGAAGATTTTCACTCGCCATGGCTTTATTAAGTGTGATTACCACAGTATATTATAATATTTCTTCTCACCACAAATTTATTTTACTTGCCTAGGAGAGCAGGTGAGTGGTTTTTCCAACCCTGATACAAAATATGCGATGTGTGAAAGTGAAGAAGGCTCAAAATATTTAATGTAATTCTGTAAATTTCTATCACCTTACCTTCCTCACCTTCTATTATCTGAATTTCTTTCCCTTATCCACCTTCTCTCCCTCCTTCCCTCTATCCCACCTCTTTTTCCTCTCCGTCCTAACTCAAGCACCATAATTTATTAACACCCTCTTGGCACATTTGACTCTGACTGTCGCGGTGCCGTTAAACATCAACAAACCAAACCTAAATTTTAGTCATTGTAAATCATAAGACTCGTTTTCTGATAGAGGGTATGATGAAGATACAAAACCTGTTGGTAATATTCAGCTGCTCGTATTCGAATAATTTTGATGAAGAATTGAAAAGTTAAAAATTAAAACCATCCATCCCATGACTCTCAATTCCCGCCCAGCACTCGGCTTTAAGATTCACTCTTCCGCCCGGCACTCAAAAGTTCAATTCGGTTAATTAAATCTGTGTTTTAACAGATCTCCTTTTAATCTCGCTCTATTTATGTCTTCCGCTGATTTACTCACATACATTACGCACAATAGAATTCCAATCAAAACAACTGAACTATGTAGGAATACAATGCGCTTGAATGTACTTGTACATATTATCATAAAATCACCCATACACGAAGCTCTTTCCACAAACATATGTACTGTACATGCACACAGTTCAGGTTCACGTTTTAATCCTTGTAAATCATGCTGGCAGCTTACCAAGTCTGTCACTTACCATACAAACAAACTTTAACAAAGTAAATATTACACCCCCAACGGGCCCCAAGGCATGCTTATAGACCGGGCCAAATGTAAGTAACCAATTATATTTGTTATGAACCCCATATGCACTTAACACTTTAACGGACTGATCTATATTGTTGCGTAGTTTATAGGAACATGTGCCACTAAATAATTATGAAAATGTATGGCTTTCATCGAACGATACTGGGACAAAAATAAGAACGGTAAAAAGTTTGGGCAAGATGAATAACAAATGGGGTGAGAGAGAAGAGTTTCCGGCGTATGTTTGTACTATTTTGGGGGAGGCTTTTACAGTTGAATACCCATTGTACTTTTTAGTCTCATTGCACATAAAATAATTTGTATATCCTTCCTCCGCGAAATTGTTTGGCCTCACCAAACTGAATTTAATATGAAACTTGAAGCATGTTTCAGCTATACACAGCAGGATGGCATCGCAAAAACGGGTTTAGGAATCTCAACGCAAACTTGACGATTTTTTTGGGAAGAAAAAAAGAAATGTAAGCGAGGATAATAGCGCCCCAGTTGCCAATTTTGACTCTGAATCTGAAAGAGCTGTTGAGCCACATTCATCGCGTGTGGAGACTAGAAAAAAAAGAAAAAAAACATGCTTCTACTTTTGATTCAAATTGGAAAGTAAATTGGCCGTGGTTATTATATATTCCTGGCTCTGGAATGTTTTGTAACTACTGTCAAAATTTTAACAAGACACCATTTGGGAGGGATACATGGAACAAAGTGGGATGTGTCAGATTACGGTTAGAAAGCACGAGGGCACTGCTGAACATCATGATTCTGTTTCCCTCCAATTACAAAGTGAGACGTCTAAACATGTTGGTGAAATGATAACAAAACCTAAGGAGATAAGTCGAGAAAGCATGGACAAGCCTTCCAATGTCTGTATTTCTTAGCAAAAAAGCTACATTCCTCATACAACTAACTTTGAGAAATTAGTGGACTTGGTGACTCAGTTGGGATTAGATATCAAAGGTAAAATCTTTAAGGGTGCTAATGCAAAATACACCTCGGAAACTTCCATTCAAGAATTCCTAATGTGCATCAGTGAAGTCATTGAAGTAGAAACACTTGATGAGTTGTGTCAAAATAAGTACTTTTCATTGATGATTGATGAAACTACTGACATTTGCACTATTGAACAAATGGTTATCCATGCAAGATATGCAAATTTCAAGGGGGAAATTGTCACAAAGTTCTTTAAAATAGCGGATGGTCTTCATAGCGACTCTAGCGGATATGAGACCTTAACTTTAAATGCAGACAAAATGTGTAGCCTAGTAACAAGATACATGCAGGAGAGCAGATTGGCATTTGATGGGTTAGTTGGCCTTGGGACTGATGGCGCTTCAGTTACGGTTAGGAAGCACAATGGAGCCGTCAAGAAAATAGTAGATTTTCAAATTGCAAAACAAGCTTATAATGACAACATTGTAAAACCATTGGGGCAACACTGTGCTGCCCATAAGTTAAACTTGGCAGCATCCAAGTCTGGAAACACATTTGCTGCCATTGCAAAGTTCAAGAAAACATTGAGTAAACTTCATGAATTCTATGCAAGAAGCGCTGTAAGGACCAAAGGACTGGAGAGTGTGCAGAAACTTCTCAGTGATTCCCTACGTGCAGGATCAGATAGTGAGAGTGCAACTGGGAAAGTAAAGGATCCAAGCCCTACTAGGTGGTTAGCATTAGGAAGGTGTGCCGTGGGATAAAAGAAAATCCTCCCAAGTGTCCTTATCAGTCTCAGCAGAGAGAGTGAAGAAGGAGGTGAAATTGTTGCTGCTGGACTTTACCACTTGATGGCTAAAATTTAATTTATTGCCATTCTCCTTCTCCTCTGTGACATCCTTCCGACTATCAACATTCTCAAAAAAACAAGCTATATATTTGTTTCATTGACAATAAAAGTGGACTAAATTTGAACAGTTTTTCATGAGAGGGGGGTCTAGGAGGTCACCCTGGGCACGCCACTGATTGTCACTTGAGCCCAGCACTCAAACTTGTCTAGCTAGAAACCTGGTCTGAATTAGAATTTGCAGTGTCATAGATAATAAGAAATGATTGGGCTTGAAAAGTTTGAAAATATCTGAAATAATGTTTTTAAGATTTTTTAGTGGAAATTATTAGACTCTGCCTTAATTATTTAAGTTGACTGCTGATTTGCATAGAGTTGGTATATGAACTGACTTCTAGTTATGTACAGTACAGGTTAGAACTAACGCATGGTTATCGCGTTTAGCACTACTAAGCTACCGCACTTACCGCGGTAAGCACATTTTTTGTTCAGCACCCCTTTTATTTGCCGCCGATCGGCACTGATATGCCCCCACAGTCGACGGTAAACGCGTTATATAATCCAGTTGTGATATTTCCCTCCCCTTGTGAGTAAATGCGTTAAGAAGTCCTCTTAATCACTGAAGCAAAACGATGTATTGTTATCGGGGTTTAAGACTGACTTGTTGAAAATAACGGTTGTGTTTACCCATGGAGCTAATAAGAGATTATTGGTTTGCCGTAATACATCTCATAGCTGCATGTTATTTGGCGATATTCGCTAGTACTCCGTACTAGTAGGGCCTATAGTGTAGGCCTACATTATACCAGGGAGATGTAATATTTCCCTGATTATACATACACAACGGACAGTGTATTGAGTGGACAGTGTATCTAATGTCACGTTAGTACATTATGTTAATAGAACCAGTAGAAATAAAATAATACAAACGAATGCAAAGAAAACCATGACTCGATGAGCAAGTATCATCACTAATGCAGCAAGGCTTCTTTGCCATTAGGTCATTAATCTATGCATACCAACAGGCTATCACCTAACGGGTTCACAAAAAATATATATAAACTCTCTCCACTTCGAACCAATGAAATCATTTGAGGTTGTACCCCCAAGCGAATAACACATGGTACAGGTCAATTACATACAACACATGATTGCAACTAAAGATTCCATCGCTCGTAGGCTACTACTATAAGTAAACATAAGAGAACGCAAGAAATTGTAACAAATAAAATTGATGAAATCTTTCATTCTTTTAAAATCCGATCAATTTTCACCGAGACTGTTTTTCAGAGGTTTATTATACACATGAAAATGAGATCAGGGAAAGGAATACACTTTTTGTGGGAATGAATGCTTATTGTCAGTCATTGTGAAATGTGAATCATACCAGCTTGGTTTGATTTACAAAGCAAGCTGGTGATAGCCCGGAGATAATCTATCTTCGTTTTACAAAAGAAGACGCAAATACAGTACAGTCGGGAATACCGTACACGATAAATGCGGGGCGTTAGTGCACTTGCCGCCATGATGAATGGAGCTGCCCAAGCGCAAAATCGCGCTAAACGTGGGTCACTGCGCTAAAATCACCGTGCTTGCAGCCCAGCAGATTATATTCTTCTGTGATTTACCACGCTAAAAATCGATAACGCATTGTATGCATTATGTCAATCAAGATCAAAGTGTCTGTGACTCCACCTTGCACAGTTAGATTAATCTGCTTATCGGATGTGGCCTGGCGACTTTTTCTTTGGCAAAATATATTAAAAGAGGAATTAAAAACTTTCGTAGATAATTTTTTTTTTTTCATTCAGTTTCACGTTGAACTCTGGAATATATATATTTTTTTTAATTCGGTTTGCATCGCAACGTTCAAAATCACTGTACACAGTACATAGGCCTAGTGCTTGCAATGTTCGCTTACGGAACGAGGCAATGTCTTTATTTGCATTGCATTTTTTCGGGAGGAATTTTCAATAGAAATACATATTAAATCCATTACGGTAAAAGAAATTGATGTTAAAATTGGATCAATCCTTCGATTGAGTTTAAATATTTTACAGTTTTTAGACGTTAAGTGAAAATTTCGAGCAAACAAAAACTTATTCTGGCGATGTTTTTTGATTGAGTTTAGCTATCCTATAACCCAGTCACAACAAAAAGCCTAACGTTAGGTTACATGGTTTAATCGATGGTGTTTAATTTTTGCTATAGTTAGAATTAAGACTTAAGAGCTGAAATCGTGACAATCAGTACAATTACATGTAAATATTACCTGATGAGTCAAATAAATTTTGCAAGAAAGAAAAAATATTGCAAAATAAACAAACAGAAAAAGATTTTAATGTTTTATTTAATTTAAAGTCAGTATTAAATAAACATTTTAAAGTTAAATTAGCTGATGATGACATACACTCACTGTGACCCACAACTTATATGCAAGTATAATGCACACATTTAACGTTGTACGAAATTGCGATATAGGCCTACAGGTAATATATTATAAAGGCGCACTGTATACATGTACTGTACTGCATGCAGTGTCAGATCTACAAAACCAGAGTGCAGAGGCCCATTATGTTACGTTATACAAATACAGTACAAAATAAACCGCACTGAACTCGTACTAGGTAACGTTGACTCCGACCACGAGAATAGGGTCTGCAGTCACTAAGCCTAGCTCAAGTTCCTATGATTTTGACGGATTATAGCCTAACTGTGATGGCTTACGAAGGCAACACAATGGCGTGCATGTTTGAAAGTCTTATTAATGTGATTCTTCTTGCACAAGTTGCGAACTTAGAAGTTGATTGACGGAGGCGGACAATGGAATATCGATTTTAGCGCGGTAACTCACGTTTTGGGGCCTAATGCTTAGGTTTTCTCCACAACATGGAGGATAGGAGGATATTGATTTTAGTGCGTTTACTCACGCTAACCCGCGATTTGCGGTAAGGTTCAGCTATTCATCACCTGAGGTAAACGCGGTAAGGGCGGTAAGCGCACACGGTAAGCGTGTGCGTTAGTTCTAACCTGTACTGTATGAGCACAAACAAACATAGTATGCAATTTATATTTGAAAAGGGACATAGACCATTGATTACTTTTTACATACGTACTTCCAAGTACACAAATAACTTCTACCAATGTACTACTATAGGTCGCCAGTTATTTAATCAGGAATATTTTGCATTCATTCAACAATGAGATGTGCTTCTTTGACTAATTTCAGAAGTGTTCATTGCACAATTAAAATTGGCACTTGAAATTTATAACTTGAATATAAGCCTAGGATCTTAAAGAGCAGCATTAGATGGTAATTACATATGGGAGGGATGGATGGCATTTAAGAGGGAGGAATAGATGACATCAGGGAGGGAGAGATGGATGGCATCAGAGAGGGAGGGAGGGATGGATGGCATCAGAGTAAGCTTGGGCGATATATCGATATTTGGATATTATGTGATATTGACCCATATCGATATGGTCGATATTGAGTTTAAGGGATATATCGATATGATGTTTTCCACCGATATTGTACTATACATGAACTACAGTGTAATAATGAAGTTAACATGACAACCAAACATGCACCTTTCCTCACTATACGGCCACAACATTTTGTAATTTGTAATAATATCAAAGTTGCAGGCAATCAATAATGTTAAGAGTTGATTAAGTCATCAATATTTCAATAAATAGTACCTTAAATTATATTCCACAGGCAGGCAATTATTCATTCCGGACGTACTGTACAGTACTGTACTCTGTATGTACATGCTGCTATGGACATTGCACAATAATATAAGTTAATTTTCATGATTTGTGATGGTTGAGCAATTGCATTCAATGAGATTTAAATCCTTAAACATCGATTCTTAAATCCTCAAAAAAAAAAAACGCATCCCCAAATTTTAGCCTTTAATTGACACCTGAAAGTAGATTTTATTATCAAAACTAAAAGATTTTATCCTCAAAACTAAAAGACATTTCCCACTAATTTGTCCATTCACACATCAGACATTCTGTACAGTAAGCAGAACAAGTACAAACAGTGTGTGTAGATTTCTGAGCCATCTCGTCCGATTTTTAGTTGCAGAAGACATTTTCTATAAATATTTATTGACTCCTGAATGTCCATGTCTTTAAAAAAGAGTGCAAACATGACGACCTTTCAGGAGGAAATTAAAAACAAGTAAGTGGGACCTAGCATTCAAAGGTCAAATTGGCCCATTTTCATTAACAAAAAAGCTATATACCAGTTCCACAAAAATAGTGAAAAAAATGATATGTTCAAACGTATGGAATTTTGTTTCTGATTTATTTTTCGAGAAAGAAACAATGTAAAAAATGATTCCTTTCAGAAAAATGGGTGTTTGTTTGAAGATTTATGTACATATTTCCCATTCAATTCTGTAAATTTACTTTAAATTTGTACTTTCCATTTTTTGTGCTGAGGCAGTATTGCCTGGTATATTATTTCAATGTGACGTCTTGCAATTTGCATATTGATATTTCGATATTATCGATATATATCTAGCGATATATTGATATTGTCTGAGGGTGAATATTGCCCAAGCTGACATCAGAGAGGGAGAGATGGATGGCATCAGGGAGGGAGAGAGGGATGAATGGCATCAGGAAGAGATGATGGCATCAGGAGGTATGGATAATTGGCATTGGGGAAGGAGGGATGGATCTCATCTGGGAGGTAGAGATGGATGGCATTGTGGGTAGGGATGGATAGCATCAGGGAGGGAGGGGGATAGATGGCATCGGGCGAGGGAGGGATGGATGGCATTGGTGAGGGATGGGTGGCATTGGTGAGGGATGGATGGCATTGATGAGGGATGGATGGCATTGATGAGGGACGAACATTGGTGAGGGACGGATGGCATTGGTGAGGGACGGATGGCATTGGTGAGGGACGGATGGCATTGGTGAGGGATGGATGGCATTGGTTAGTGATGGATGGCATTGCGAAGGGATGGATGGTTGGCATCGGGGAGGGAGGAAAGGATGTTATCAGGGAGGAACAAATGGATGGCATTGGAGGGGGATAGATGACTTTCAGGTGGGTTCCATTAAACTATTGACATTTCATACTTTGCTACATACTGTAAGTGCAGTGCCTATTAGAGATGTTTGTCATCATTTGATAAATAAGCATTATTTAAAAGTGAATATGAATGGAATGAATATTGCTTAAATGAAAATTTGAAGTATCTTACATGTTTTCCAAAATTACAAATAAGTAGACATGAAAAGAACTCAGAAAAAAACTCAGTCACTATGAACACTTTAACAGATGTGAATTTGTCAGAAATCTGTTAAAATGTTCTGCAAAATTCGCTGCCATGGAAACATCTGTACTTTTTATCTTGGGATTTTCTCTAATTTGTAACTGCTGTTAAATTCTCTTCAAACAGCCAGAGGAATAATAAATGTGTTCTTGAGCTGTCACTCCTCCATAAAAGATAAACAGGGTGGGCGTTACAGAGTAATAACTCTTGAGTTAGGGTCAATCTGTGTTAGTGTGTTGATAGCAAGGAAGTGATAAGAATGAAAAAAAAGAAGTGGAATTGCATTTTATGTTTCCTATCTTTTCTGATGTTACTTGTTAGAATACATACTGTATTTCATAAAGACAATGTGTTTGCGGTGTTTTCATCATCAGGGAGATGATAATACCCTGGTTGAGTACATGTAACATTGTTTTTATTTTAGGCTTCTTATTATTTTATTTCTAAGTTGAGAAACAAGAATAGATAATGTCCTGTTATCAGGGAGCTGTTACCCTGACTGCTGTTAAATTGCCTGTACCATGGTCCCAAATAGTGCTTGTACCATGGTCCCCGTCATGTTATAGTGCTTGTGCCATGGTCCCAAATAGCAACTCCATGCTTTTACACTTAAAATTTGAAGGATAAAGATTTTTTTCATGGAACTCTTAAAAAGCATAGAACTGCATTAATGAGTTGATATTCCAGGTCGTGAATCTAGTATAGGCTTAGTATAGTATTACTTGAACCATGCACATGTTATTTTCAGAGAGCTAAAACAAAATGCATGATATCAACTTTTTTTTTTAAATCTGAACATCTCTGACCAAAATAGTTATTCAGAAATATGATATATGCACTTCCGAATAAGATGTGGAGAATGAATACAGACTTTTTGACCCCCTCCGATGCCAACCACTTTGTCCTAATTTGTGTTTATTGCAGTAAGAAAACCAGGACCATATTAGCAGATGCATACAGATCAGCACAAACAGGGAGTTGTTTTCCAACTCAATCACACTTTCATTAAGAAAACCTCCAAATAATTCGGGGGCTGTCCCTGAAAAAGCACATGGAGCTATAAATCAGTCCAACAATTAGTACTTTCTGTGGATGTTTCTTTAGCTTTCAAGACACAGATTTAGGACCACTTACTAAATGGAAGATTTTAACAGCTGTAGTTTAAAAGTCGCTTCCACAGTGTTAGTAAATACTACAGCAGTGAATTCTCTTAATGTTGCAAGAACTGCTGTACTTTTTTAGTTTAAACAGATTTTTCCAGTGAAGTTTTTCAACGGGTGAAAATTAACACATTACAAAGTGTTCATAGTGAGTCCTTAAACTGGAATACCCTGAAACGTTGTACATGTATAGTAGCCAGGCTTACAACCATCCAGAAAGCATATCTGGACTACCTGGTAGAGCTGTGAACGTTTGGGATTTTAGTAAACGTGTACACGCCCAAAAAAGCGAGTGTGTATCGTTTACACGCATTTAGTACTGTAATTTTCGGAAATACACCAAAATTGCTCCAAAAATCACGACGCGAAGTGAAAAAAATCACACAACCAGTATAGCAATAGCACTGACTCTATTGCCCAAATAGACGCTGAGTTTTGCTTTCCAAATGTAAAAAGTTTACTTCTACAGTATAGATCATCATTTTTATGGAAAATATGCATGGAAATTCAGTTTAGAAAGAACAGATAACTTCCTTTCAATGTCATTTAAACTCAACATTGCGTAACCTTTTTTGCCGTACTCAGTTCCACTGAAAATCTTGCATTCTAGGCCTATGATACCGCGCCGCCACCACCCTGGAAGTTCTGAACTATCAATCCTCTTGAAAAAAGTGGCCGCCATCTTTGCGAAGCACCTAGAAATTCAGTTCTGTCAAAACCTTTTTATGTCTGTTTATTTTGCTATATTTTCCTTGCAAAATTTATTTAACTCATCAGGTAATATTTACATGTAAATGTACTGATTGTCACGATTTAAGTATTTTGACTGTGTTTGTTGGTCGATTTAACAGGTTGTAAAACGGGCCTCCATTGCATGGGATTTAAAGGTTAGGCCTATTGTTAGTTTCACTGTTTACTGCTGCACATTCGCGGTGCATTTTACAAGCTAGCCTACTCAGATTTCAGTGAAATCAAAGTGCATAATATCCCCATTCATAGGTAATTACTGCGCATTTGTGATTCTCACATTTAAAAAGGATTATGCTAATCGGGTTTACAGTTTCTAAAAAGTCATTGATTGGAATTTTGTCAATCGAATGTGTGTGTGATTTAAATCATGATTGATATTATATTGATTTTTAACGGCAAGACTGACTATGAAAAACGATTACTCGCAATGAAGTATTTAGTAAACGTTTACAAGGATTTGCGAGCGTGTACACGCTAAACGGTCACAGCTCTACTACCTGGCCATCCCTATCTGAAAGCTTAGCTTGTTATCAAAATTTATCTCACTGGAAGTTACAGGATAAGTAATCGCTTACTTCCTTTAAGTCCTCAGCTTTGAATTTTAAATAGTCGAGCATGTTGTCATTCAACAGCTCGAGTTAAACTTAAATATTGGCATGAAGAAAGGAGGTAGTAGTTGCCCTTATAGCCAGGACTTTTTTTCGCAGAAGGGGGGGGGGGGGGTGCACAAGCACTAATTTATAGCCAGGACTTTTTTTTGAAGGGGGGGGGGACAAGCACTAATAAGGGGGCACTTGGTCAGATTCTTCATATACCCTTGTGTTATATTGTTTTGTTTGATTTTTCGCAAGGAGGCACATACCTTCGCACAGGAGGCACGCCCCTCCCCCATGCCCTATGCTGGCTACGGGCCTGCTGTGATCTAGAGTTATTATCTTTGTCAAAAAATTGTCTCGAAAAGGCTAAAAATCATCAAATTTTGAGCAACTTTTCCCCAAAAAAGATAGTGGTGATAAAGGGCAGACAAACTTCAACCGGAATTGGATACTTTGATGTCTTGGACAATTGTTTATGGCTTTTCAAGCAAAAGTTAGGTCTGGTAGTGTGGCAAGTAAGCTTTAGAAAAAATCGTTTTTCCTTTAATGTTGTGCATTGTTTGAATTTTCTCCATTTTAGCATTTTAATCCATTTTTTCTCAAAAACTTCAATGTACCCCCCTCCCCCCCCCCCCTCCCATTAAAAAGTTACATTTTTTAAAAGAACTATTCAAGCTCTTTCATATGTTACCAGGATCACTGCTGTGGGCTTATTTGACAAAGAAAAATAATTTTTTGAATGCCTGTCCAATTGGTCGTGCCACGACCGCGTGGGCATTTAAGGGTTAACCATTGAGCCACTGCATCTCTTGAACCACTGCACCTCTAGTAGTATTGAAAACAATAAGTTACTGTAAGGAAATTTGTTGTATTTCTCTTTGCAATTGATGTCGCAAAATTTTACATAAAATTTGCATAATTTGCCTGATTTGACTCATGTCCCGAGCACTGCATTGCACTGCATTGCATTCTTGAGCAAGACTACTTGCTCCAGTCTACTCAGCTGTAAAATGATTACCACCATCACTGCTGGGTGGTTAATCTGGGATGAACTGTCCTACTCAGAGGGAGTCATATGTTCTCATCTGCTAACATCAAGGAAACCAGGGAATTCAAAATGGTGAAAAATTGAAAAATCTTATTCCATTAAGCAGCTATTTAAGTTTTAGAGTTCTGTATCACATGTGTAGAAAAAACTTAAATCAGACTAGCTGTGGCATCACAACCTCAGATTCTTCAAAGAGTTTCTCTTTCATGTAAGATGGGCTTATCGACTATTTAACTAATCCATTAAAGACAAAATTAAGTGGGCGGTAGTCATATGTGATAAAATTTCAAGAGAATTTTAAAGAAATATATTATGTGTGCTAGCACATAGGCAAAATAATGTGAAAAATTGACATGATTTCAATACAAAATAGCAGCGTCCATGTTACAACTTGGATAACTTGAAAATGGAATTAAGATTTTGTGATGGGATGTTTGGTTGGTTATGCTTTATCATGTATCAAGCTACATGTAGAATATTTAACTTGTATGTCTCCTTTAAGGAATGATTACTATTCTTGTAGACATTGGCCAGAATCCCCAAGTCATTCTTGGCCTTTTTCTTCTTCTATTCTCAGGCCAATGCACCAGGAGCAGCCCAGCACGAGGGGATGGCAAACTCCAAAGAAAGCACGCCCATGGGCCTCCTCAATACAATCGGTCGTTTCAACAACACGAAACCTGATTACAAGCTGATTAACGAGATCGGACCTGCTCATCAGAAGCTGTTCACGGTCAATCTTATGTTTGACGGGAAAGAGTACCAGGGGACGGGTACAAGCATCAAACGAGCTCAGCACGCTGCAGCCCAGAAGGCTCTGGAGAGTAGCACTCTGCCTCATCCAGAGCCGAGACACAGAGCCGGTAGCTTCAAAACCTTAAAGAGCTTAAATCAAGGTGCTTTCACCTCTACGGTAGAGCTCAATAGTTTAGCGTTGAAGTCTGGGGTGAAGGTACGGTATCAAGTTTTGAATCCGTTTCCACAGTTCTCTCACGGCGGTTACCAGAAAAAGAAGAAACCAATGGAAAAGGAAAACCAGCAGAATGGACTAGGGGATGGGCAACTAGGGGGACCGGGAATGAATCAATTCGGTGGTGGTCAAACTCCAGGGCAGCTTGGTGGACAGTCAAGTGATCAGCTAGGGGGACCTGGATCTGGTCCATTTGGAAGACCTCCACAGACAGGGCCTCCATCCATGCAACAGCAGCCTCTTTCACAGACTGGGGATTTGGAGGATGGCGTGCAGGGTATAGGTGGCCCTCCATTTGGACCCAGAATGCCTGGACAGCAAGAATCACGCATGAGAGGTCCTCGTGGCTCCCATCCAATGGGGTATTACCCCCCGATGGGGTTCCAGCAGCCATTTGGAAGATACCCCATGTATCGCCCCAGGTATGATACACATTTTCATTCTTTTAGATCGTAAAGGAATGATCATAATGATTATTTCATGTTGGTAAATGAAGGAGGACAATTAAAGAAACAAGTTTGTAAAGAAAAAAATCCTGTTGATATTTTATTGGGAGTCAAGTCATCTAATTCAACTTGTGATGTCATAACTTCACTTCCAAGACCATTTTCAGGCATTTCCTCAATTTGTTTATGTGGGTTGAGATGAGTTCTTTCCAGGTTGTTTTGTCAAACCATAGACTAGCCTTCACCCTCGCACACTCACACACCTAAACACATGAAGGCAAGTAAACAAAAGTTATCCAAAGGAGTGAATGTTATGGTTTCCTTTCAGGGCATGAATTCATCATTTAGCACATTTAAGTTTCAGCTCAATGTCCACACCCCATAACGTTTCTGCCCTTTAACCCTTCGTTTCTCAATTGGTCGTGGTACGACCGGTTTGAACAGGCACTTTTCAAAACTTATTTTGCTTCATCAAATAGGCCAACAGCTGTGATCCTGGTATCTTATGAAAGAGCTCCAATAGGCTAACAGCTGTGATCCTGGTATTATATGAAAGAGCTGGAATAGTTCTTTCCGAAAAAAAACTTCTTGATTCGGGTTTATATTGAAGATTCTGAGAAAAAATGGGTTGAGATATAGAAAATTTAAAAAATGCACAAAATTGAACAAAAAAAACTTGTTTTCTTTAAAAAGTTACTTGCCATACCTTGAAACCCAGCTTTTGCTTGAAAAACCATGAGAGACTGTAAAAGACATCAATGCATCCAATTCAGGTTAAATTTTATCTTCAATATTTTTTTTGGCAAAAGTTGTACAAAAATTCATGATTTCGATCCTTTTTGAGACCAGTTTTTGACATAAGTCATAGTCCCTGATCAGATTACAACTGCCGTACGCAAACAATATTGTCAGAAAGCTTATTTCACATTTTTTTAATTGAAAACAAAAAGAGCAACTACCCCCTCTTTGTGCATGCCAAAATTTAAGTATTAAAACTAATCTACACACTAAAATATACACAGTCTAGTGTTGCAGTTAGCGAGGTTGCAACATGAATGTCCCTGGTTCGAAAACCAAAGCAGATGCGTGGCTTTGTTTTTCGCTTGTAATTAAAGGAGTATTAATTTTACCTCTGCAAAGGAAGTTGGATGAAGGTTATGTTTTTGCTTCTGTTGTTTGTCTGTCTGTTATCAAGATATCTTAAGAATTGATGATTGGATTGGGATTAAATTTGATGTGTGGTTTTGTTACTGCTTAAGGAAGAAGTGATTAAAATTTAAGACATTGGAATGGGAAGAGTGCAAGGGGTGGGGACATTTTAAGGTCAGTGTCTCATTAAAATATCTCAAGAACTGATGATTGGATTAAATTTGTGTGGTTTAATTACATGCTTAAAAAACAAGTGATTAAAAGTTGGGACATATTGATACATATTGGAGGGAAGGGCAGAAATTGAGGGGTGGGGATGTTTAGGGTGAGATCTGTCAAGACACAATTACAAATTTCCAATGGAATGTGATGAACAATGAATTCATGTGATGAAAAGAAACTCAACAATCAATTTTCTGGACTTAATTGAAAATTAAATCTTGGTCTACTTTCAATGTAATGAAAACTAATGGTTTCTGCCATGAATGGAAAATGATGGAATGTGAATCTTGACTGAAAGAAACTCAAACAATGATGCTTTTAGCCTGAGTGAAAGTGAAAACAATGGTATGGCCTTGGAAAAAAATCAATCAGAAGATGATCTTTAAGTGTTCAGAATGCAAATGATCATTACAGATCAAAACTTGGGGATGAATCTTGATGGGCCTAGGATTTCTGAAGTAGGTTATAGTGGGTATGGTGATCAAATAAACTTTCAAAATTATTCTAGACTTGTTGGAATTGCAACGGGGCAGAGGTAGGCGCTCTACAGAGTGCTATTATTCTAGTTTTGTTTATTTCCTCCGCCAACAAAGTTGGGTGGCGGTTATTCCCCTGTGTGTGTTTGTCTGTCATCAAGATATCTCAAGAACTGATTATTGGATTTGGATTCAATTTGGTATGTGGTTTTGTTACTCTTTAAGGAAGAAGTGATTAAAATTTGAGACATATTGGAACAGGGGAAGGGTGAAAATGGGGGGTGGGGACATGTTTTTGCCTCTGTTTGTTTGTCTGTCATCAAGATATATCCAAAACTGATATTGAATTTTGATTGAATTTTGATTAAATTTGGTGTGTGGTTTTGTTACTGTTGCATGAAGAAGTGATTGAAATTTTGGACTCATTGGAACAGGGGAAGGGCAGAAATTGAGGGTGGGGATGTTTTAGGATGAGATCTGTCAAGACTTAAGTTAACAAGGCTAAGTTGAAACTTTTCAATGGAATGTGCTGAACAATGACTTTGTGCTCTGAATGAAGATCCAAACAATCAATTTTTTGGACTCAAAGAGACTTACATTAAGTGTCCTCTGGAATCCATGAAAATGAAACAATTGGTTTTTGCCATGAATGGAAAATGATGGAATGTGAATCCTGGCTCAGAATAGAGCTCAAACAATGATGCTTCACTTGAATAAAACTGCAAACAATGGTATGGCCTTGGAAGAAATCCAGTCACAAGATAATCTTCAAGTGTTCAGATTGCAAATGATCATTACAGATCAAAACTTGGGGATGAATGTTGGTAGGCCTAGGATTCCTGAAGTAGATTATATTAGGTATGGGGATCAAATGAACTATAAAATTATTCTAGCTAGGCATGTTGGAATTGCAACGGGTGGAGGTATGTATGCGCTGTAGAGAGTGCTAATATTCTAGTTTTCATTGTTTTTGCATGTTTTGCTTTGAGAAAAGAAAAAAAAATTAGACTGGTGTCAATTTAAAGGAAATTTCACAAACAAATCTAAATATGTAAAAAAATCCTCCATTTTCATTATTCAACAAGAACAAATACAAGCTCAAAAAAGCTTGAAACAATTTACCTAATTTTGCTTAAAATTTGCATATTTACGTCAATATTTTCTTTAATTTGGCTCTTTTTATTGAAAAGTTTATTGTCTTTAATATCATTTATATAAACCAAACTTGTAGTGATAGAAAACAAAAGGAAAGTTGTGAAGAATAATTTTGAAAATACAAAAAGTTCAGAAAAATTGCAGTCACGTTTTGAACCGCATGGATCTTTAAAGGTTAATTGAAATGAAATCATCAGTTCTTCATTGGACGTTATAAATATGTTATTGCCACCTAGTGTTGCTAACAACTCTATTATTATATGTTGTTATGTACCATATTATTATATGTTGTATTCTAAGTTAAACAACAGAAGATGGTCAAATTTAATGCAGGTTTACCAAAATTTGCATCCTTGTGAAGAAGCTTTCTCTACCTTTAAGTTGAAGCAACCTTAGCACCCCACTATTTGTATGGTAAAAACACAACTGATGTTCTTGTAATTTGATTTATTTGGATTTGAGTGTTTTGCATGCCCTTCTATACTGTAGGTACAGAAGACCATATCCTCCAGTATTCTGTGTTAAACTGACTGTGGAAGATCGGGAATTTATTGGCCAGGGACCGAATCAGAGAGCCGCCGGCAGGATGCTGCCACCAAGGCAATGAAGTCGCTTGCGGAGAATCCTATACCAGAAAAGAAGGATAAGGTAAGTGAACCAAAATCAATCATGCAAGATTACTTTTCATTTTTCAGACATTCTCATTTAGATACTGCTCTTGCTTTTTTTTTTTTTTTTCTTACACAGTCTACCTAATTTATTCATACTTATTCAAATTGTTGTGGGTACAAACTTTTGCAACTCAAGTTATTTTCAGAAAAAAATATGCAACTGATTGCCTTTGGAAGTTGAAGGGCTTGTCATGAAATTTGGGGATTATTTTGCTTAAAACAGTGTTAATCATGAGTACCGATTTGCATACTGAAAGTTGGGGGGGGGCAAAGTCAAAAATTGTGGGGGGGGGAGCAAAATCACAAAGTCACACTGAGATACAAAAAATCACCATACAAAAGATACAAATTGGGGAAATAAGTGGGAGGAAAATGTTGCTCTTGCTCCCCTCAAAAAAAACTGCCTGTGTCTACAGCTTTTGAATACAAGTGTGACTTCAAAGGAATTGAGCCTTAAGTGGTTCACATTTAGAAGGCATTGTTTTCAAAGAATTAATTTATTGGTCAACAAATACATCTTAAATATGAACAAAGACTTGAAAAGAAGTGGTGAAGAAATTACTTCAGTATCTTATTCCGTTGATGAGATATTTAAGTTTAAAGTTTTGTATAATTGTCTTAAAACGACTGAAATCAGACTAGTTGTGATGTCACATCCTCATAGAGCTGTGACCGTTTAGCTTGTACATGCTACACGCTCGCAAATCTTGTAAACGTTTACTAAATACTTCATTGCGAGTAATCGTTTTTTTATAGTCAGTCTTGCTGTTGAAAATCAATATGATCATTCATAATTTAAATCACACTCATTCGGCTGAGAAAAATCTATTCAATGACTTTTTACAAATTGTATGCATAATCCTTTTTAAATGTTCACAAATAATTCAGTAATCACAATGAATGGGGATATTAACTTTGAGCCAAAATTTGGGTAGTCTAACTTGTAAAATGCACCGCAAATGTGCAGCAATAAACAGTGAAACTAACAATAGGCCTAACGTTAGGCCATAAGGCTTTAAATCCCACACAATCAAGGCTCGTTTTACAAGCTGTTAAATCAACCCAAAAACACTTGAAAAATACTTGAATCATGACAATCAGTACATTTACATGTAAATATTACCTAATGAGTCAAATAAATTTTGCAAGAAAGAAAAAATATTGCATAATAAACAAACAGAAAAAGGTTTTAACAGAGCTGAAATTCTGCATGCGTCGCAAAGATGGCGGCCATTTTTTCGAGAAAACTAATATTTCAGAACTTCCTGGTGGTGGTGGCGTAGTTTTAAAATGTTTAACGGCGAGGTATATCATAGGCCTAGTATGCAAGATTTTCACAGAAGAACTTTGAAAGCCGTAGCGAATAGGACAAAAAAGTTACGTGATGTTGAGTTTAAATGACATTGAAAGGAAGTTATCTGTTCTCTCTAAACTAATTTTCCATGCATATTTTCCATAAAAATGATGATTTATACTTCAGAAATAAACTTTTTACGATTTGGAAAGCAAAACTCAGCGTCTATTTGGGCAATGGAGTCAGTTCTTTTGCCATACTGGTTGCGGGATTTTTTTTAACTTCGCCTCGTAGTTTTGGAGCAATATTGGTGTATTTCCTAAATTTACGGTACTACGCGTGTACACGATACACGCTCGCTTTTTTTGGCGTGTACACGTTTACTAAAATCCCTAAACGTTTACAGCTCTACATCCTCATATACCTTCAAAGTCTTTTTGTATTTTATTGTCTTTTTCCTCAAGGTTTTGAAACTTTAAAACTATTGAATGTGTCAACAAGTTGGTAAAACAGAATCTTGTAAAGTACTGTAACTTTAATTTACCACCTGAAGAAACTTTCACTAAAAAAATCTAGCAAAGAAAATAATTAGATGAACTTTTTTAAAAGACATTTAAAATTTCTGAGAAAGTGAAGATGAAGGTGTAGACTTTCTACTCCAGTCATTTCTACAAAAACGAAACAAAACCTCAAAACTTGAGTATCTCACTAACAGAATAGGAGATTGAAGTAATTTCTTCCCCAATGTGTAGTCCGTATTCATATAAGATGAACTTGCTGTACTTGACCACTGAGCATATTCCTTTGATATTGAAAATATGTTTTAGATAAATCTTATTGGTTACTTTGCTGTAAAATGTTGTCATTTTCCTTAATTACCGGTATAGAAGTGCTTTCTGTAAGTTAGATTAATTGTTTATTCATATTGTTGGATAATAATAGTCTGTGCACTATGGTATTAGTATTCAGCACTTCAAAACCACGTACTCTCTGCCAAAGGAAAGAAAGAAAACAGTCAGTAGAAAAGGGAGAAAAAACACCAACTTTGCAGGCATATCATTACCGAAACGACAGTCAGTCTATACTGCCGAAACAAGATAGATTTAAAGGAGCAGTTGACCGAAAAGTGAAGGGGTATTTTATTGGAGTGTCCAAAATAATTCATTGTGTGTCTTGTTTAGACTTTATGTGCACAAACAATCATACAGTATCTTTAGATTTGAATATTCATAGCTTTGTTGTGCTGCCAATCGTGCAGGTGTCTGGCATAATTGGGCGGTTGTTACGACTTAACAAATGCACAGGAAGTTGACGTTTCTAGTCTTTGCTTGTAAACGTTTTCACCGAAAAACACTTTGTTTGGAGTTGGCATCTTTCCATTGTTGCAACGCATTTCAATTTTTATTTGGTGATAATTCAGCGACGAGTTCTTACGTCGATTCTTACCAGTATTGTTAGGCAAGTGTAACATTAGGCTATGCTATTTTGAAAAGGGGTTTATTACACTAATGTTACTGTCTAATAATCATAGTCATACGATACTTTGGTATAAGCCGAATCCTCCGAGGCACAGGCTTTTTTATTGGCTAAAAATATCAAGTTTTAAGTTTATCATAGGCCCTATAATTTTGTCACTATTGTACATATACCGTACCAAAGCCTAACGTGTGCAGAATTTTCACACACACACTGAACGTTCGAGAGCTCTCGGCGAGTAAACAAATTTCATTGAGATTAAAGACACAGAGCACAAGATTTGATTGGACGTGGTCAAAATGCTCACAATTATCACAAAAAAGATGCCTTCACTTTTCGGTGGAAAAACGATCTTTGGTCTTTAACAAAAACAAGTATAAAAAAGTGTGGAAATTTAAGTACATTCTGTTGAATTCATTGAAAAGTGACAACCACATTTTTTGTTCTCTTCCTTTCTACAGTCAACATCTATGGTAGACGGTGAGCCAGAAGTGGAAAGCCTGCCATCAGCTGGTGAGTAGATTAGAGCAGAATTCACAATAAAATGCTTGATTCATGCATCAAAATCAATCCCCCCGCCACACACAAACACAAAAACATGCAAATGTATTATAGGGGTTGCTAAAGTGGCATTAAACCCAAACAAATAACAATTACCCCACAGTGTGTTTGCATTACGCTATTGGCTTGCTTTAGTACCTGACCATGAAATACCCCAGCTAAGGTTTTCTAGCAAGCTGCCACAAAATAAGTAGAAACAAGAACAAATTAACGCTGCACGGTACTCAAAATTCTAGGTACATGTACTGGTACCATACTGCCGAATGGTACTTGTACCATACTGCCGAATGGTACTGGTACCATACTGCCGAATGGTACTGGTACCATACTGCCGAATGGTACTGGTACCATACTGCCGAATGGTACTGGTACCATACTGCCGAATCGGTACTGGTACCATACTGTCGAATGGTACTGGTACCATACTGTCGAATGGTACTGGTACCATACTGTCGATCGGTACGGTATACTGCCGAATGGTACTGGTACCATACTGCCGAATGGTACTGGTACCATACTGCCGAATGGTACTGGTACCATACTGCCGAATGGTACTGGTACCATACTGCCGAGTGGTACTGGTACCATACTGCCGAATGGTACTGGTACCATACTGCCGAATGGTACTGGGATCCAAAAACTTTGCGAAACTCTGGTCGTTTTTTACCATCGGAAAGTTTGTTATAACTGACCTGGGTGCTTGTCAAATGTAGAAATTGACTAGAATTTTGTAAGATTAAAGTGTTTTTTACATAAAAAGATTTTTTTTTAAAGAAGACACAAAACATGATTTTTTGACATATATTTACGTAATATTTCTTTAAAAAAAAACGAGAAAGATACTTTTTTTAAACAGTTTTTATCACTCCCGGGATTCCCGGTTGTAGTTTCGAATCCTTACGTGGTCGGGATTGCACAATACCGAGATTGGGATACTGGGACTTACGTGACTACCAGGATCCCGCACAACACTAGTGTACTAGTAGTTTCACGAATATGCAATATAGTACAGTAACAGTAGTACACAGCGGGAAAGTACCGATTATAACTTTTGTGCAAACTTTCTAGGCCCAACTGTCATGAAATATGCCTGTATTTTTAAGTACTATTGTAACAAGAGAATTTCATAAGAATATAATTTGAAAAGACGTTTTAAAAAGACGTATGTGCATTTACTTTCGTCTGAGAATCGCTTCAGTCAATAAATAAATGTTCAAATTCACAACGGTGCTGAACATTTTGAGTGAAAATTTTTCCTTTTGACAAGAAAGGGTAGGTTAAAAGAAAAAAAGATAAACCCCCTTTCCCCATCATGTCACATTTACCTTACAAATAATAATCTGTAAATCACAAAATGAAAATTTCCTCACAATCAGCAACCATTTGTTTCCAAACGAAACTTTTTAACTTACTGCCGTAATATATCAAGATTGTCCCAAACGGAAAAAAGCCAAATCAGTTGAAAAAAAAAGGCAAAATTAAGCTACAGTATAAAGCCAAACTGTAATCAAACTTAATTCCAATATACCAACTAATATACTGTAGCAACCATGGCCCATACGCCAGTTTTGCACAACATTTAGACAAACAAAATCTTCTTTCCGAATGCCATTTTGAAGCACATTTAAACTTGGCTTGGAATTTACAATCTGGGAGTCAAAACTACAGCATATTTCATGACAGCTGGGCCTAGAAATTTTGCACAAAAGTTGTAATCGGTACTTTTCCCCTCTGTGCTACTGTACCGCAGGCATATTCACATATTCGCGAAACTACTAGTACACCATAAGTAGGCCACCTGTTATTGAAAGTTTGAGGTTTAGCGGGAATATTTACAAACTTTGCAAGCTTTGGACCATGTCTTTTTATAAATATTATGTTCTGATGAAATTTGAAGGTGATGTATTAGAATCAAATGTATATAGATTTCCAAAAACAATGTGTTTATTTGCCAAGTGATTTAAAGATCTCTTTATAGCCTATCCTTAAAAATACCGATACTAATCGTTTTTCCAAGGGGGACAAGTAGAACAAAATTTCTGAATAATCATATGCCTGAAGGCTTTAGTTCTAGCCTATACACTTGTTTTACCACAGTGGTGTAGCTAAACCTTTTTCAGGTGGTGGGGGAAATTTGGGGCGGGGAGGGGGGGGGGTGGGGGGGAAGAGGTCAAACTGCTCCCTGAGAGGATTTTACTTTCCTAGTTTTATGCTTCCTGCCCAGTTGGGATGCAAAATAAATTGGGAAATTAGATTGTGAGATTTTGCGAAATAGAGACCTTAGTTTTCAGATTTTTTTTTTTAACCAATTTTTCAGATTTTAGTGTGCAAAAGCATGTAATAAATGAATAAGCCCCCATTTTCTAAATTTTCCTAAATTTTTCGCCAGGGAACCCCCTAACCCTATGCCACTGCCCCAAACCAAAACTTTATTAAAATAATATGGCAAAGTTTAAAAAAAAAAATTCATGAGTTGGTTGGTTGACTTCATTCAAATGACTGCAGCACATGATTTACAAACAGTGGATCCCTTCAGCGGAAGAGGGTTTGTGGATGATCCCTTTTACTCATATTGTTATTCTCTTTCACACAAAATGCACAAGCATTACTATACAGTGTACACATTAAGGTGCACGATTGCGAGAATCCCACAAATATTACCAAATTTCTGTTCCAAAATAGGGTGAAATTGTTTGCCTACAAATGGTGATTCCACGTACTCAGCGTAAAACATTTGCCTCAAGAGCTATTAGTGTTGCAGGAGCAGAACTCTGGAACAAACTTCCAAATAACATCAAACTTTCTCCCAATGTAAACATTTTTAAAAGGCAGCTGAAGACACATCTATTCCCTTCTTAATTTTTGAAATTGCATTTTACACATTTATATCTTTTATATCCAGTGTTATATACCATTTATACAAAGTAATATTTTTCTAAACCATTTTATCGATTTCCAAATTACTTTTTATATTCAACTTTTTACTGTAGTTTTGATATGAGTATTGTATTTTCCTTTATCCGATTTTGATATTTAAACGTACATGATTATATATTTTTTTTTCTATATTTGTATTTTAATTGTAAAGCGCAGCCGAAAACCATGTTATGGCATGCGCTATATGAAATGAAATAAATAATAATAGATAGGCCATGATCTGCAGGTGTACCCTATTTATTGTTTTTGGTGGTGATTTCATGCATATTAATAAGTGGGCAGGGCTTAAGTGAAAGTTTTGAAAAAAAGGGATAAATGAGTAAGTGTATGTTCGTTATGTGTCACTGGGCATGATAATATTGTTGGTTATTGTTTACATGCTTATGTTATCAACAGATTACATTATTATGTATGGTAGGCGTGGCTTAATGTGAAAGTGCTAAACGATGTAAATACCATACTGTATATCTCATGAACTGTATTTCAGATTTATGTTATATGTTGTACACAGATGAGTCATAGTGTCTCTACATATGTTCTAATGTTGTAGTAGTGATGTGAATATTAATGAGTTGGCGGGGCTTGCTGACAAATTTTTGAAATAGGATAAATGAGTTACTTGTTTTGCGTCATACTTGGTCTGATAATGTTGTTGATTATTGTGCACATGCTAATGTTTATCAACAAGTTCTATTCTATTGATCTGCATGGTGGGTATGACTTATGAATAAATATCATGGAACATATTTCATGAAATGCAATTTCATGACAGTTAATTAAAAACTTGCAAAGCAATCAGCATAGGGAAAAAACAGCACAAGCACAAAACCTTTTGGTTCTGGTTCTGAAAATACTCCAAAAAAATTACACAAGGGGGAAAATCTCCCAAATGAATAATAATAATAATGATGATGATGATGATGACGATGATGATGATGAGGAGGAGGAGGATGAGGATGAATAAAAATATTAATAATAATAATAATAATAATAATATAATAAAAAAGAATAAAATAAAGATAATAATAATAGTAATGAAAATAATAATAATGATGATGAATAGAAATAATGATAATAATAATGAAATAAAAAAATAAAATAGAACAAAGATAATAATAATAGTAATAAAAATAATACTAATACTACTACTAATAATAATACTAATACTACTAATAATAATTGAACTCTAGTGTGAGCCCTGTTACTATATATGAAACTTATCTTGAATCATGATTTCATTCCTGTCAGCTGGTGAAGACGGAGGAAGTAGCAAGTCTGAGATAAGTCAGGTGTATGAGATCGCTAACTTCAATGGACTTACTCTGGAATTCAAGGTAGGCACACAGCTTTCAGTACCAGCTTCATTCAAAAGAAACATGTCTAAGATTTTGTTAATTTGATCCTCATCCCCAAAACAATCTATCTCAGAAAACCTAGACACACTAATTTTTTTCCCTAAATCTCTTCTTCACTTTTAATCAGTATTTGGTATTTGTATTTAGATACTTTAGAGTTATCTACCTTCATTGTTTTCAGTTTTATTCAGGCTATTTTTATTATTATTTATTTCTTTCCCCTTTGATACCAAACCACTAGATTTGATTTTCTTGAGAGTCCAGAAAATGGATTGTTTGGAAATCCTTTCAGGACATGATTTTATTGTTCAGCGCATTCCATTGGAATCTTTTGAACTATCTTGACAGATCTCATCTAAAAACATCCCATCCCTGCTCTTCTGCCCATCTCCTATTCAAAAATGTTCCAAATTTAAATCACTTCTTCTTAAAAACAGGAACAAAATCACACACCAAATTTGATCAAATTCAACACTCAGGTCTTGAGATATATTGGCAGACAATATAACAGACAATTAAAACTGGAACATCCCCACCCTTCCATGTCTGCCCTTCCCTTGTCCTAATATGTCCAAAATTGTAGTCATTTCCTCCTTAAGCAGTAACAAAACCACAAATCATATCTAATCCAAATCCAATCATCAGTTCTTGAGATATGTTGGTGGCAAACAAACAAATAGACAAACGCAGGCAAAAACATATCTTATGTTTAACTTCGTTAGCAGAGGTAATTAGGATAGACATTTAAAACAAAGGGTTTACATCAGAAAATACCAAATTTGCCCTGTAATGCATCACAGAATTTTCATAAAATATGCAAATTAAAACCTGATCTTTAAAAATGCCTGAATTTTAACTGATTGTAGGACATATTTTGTGAATGTTCAATATATGTAAGTTTATAAAAGCAATTTAGCTATTAAATGTTGTCCATATATCTTTCTTGGTGGACATAAACTGATATGTCATTAGATGCTGGTTTTTATTATCTTTCTTGGTCATAATTGTCTCTCTGCCAAAAGGTACTGGATGAAAGTGGTCCACCCCATCTCAAGAGCTATAAGGTTGAGTGCACTGTCGGGAACATCTCAGTGGAGGAATCTGGAACCTCCAAGAAAGAAGCCAAGAGGAAAGCCGCTGCCGCTGTATTGCCAAAGCTTAAATCCCTGCCTCCTCCGGAGAAATCCATCCGTCAGCCACGTCCTGGTTTCAACAAGCCTTTCTTCCAGAAGAAGAGAAATCCAAATATTAAAAAGGTATAGAAATTATCAAGCTCTCTTAAATGGAAGTTCTCAAACACAACCTTAAGTTCTTTTATTTTCCATTTTTTTTTTCTTTCAAAGAAGATCTGCTCTGATTTTAAGTTCTTTTATTTTCCATTTTGTTTTTCTTTCAAAGAAGATCTGCTCTGATTTTAATATCCCTATTGAAATTGCAATTAACCTTTCCAGGTTTCTAAATAGGCCATGCCCACCATAGCAACGTGATAACTATGTGGGGCAAACATACCTCAAATCCGCAATCGTGCATTACCAATGCGTTGACATTTAGCCTAGATGTTTGCGAGGCCTGCCGTAAGCTTTGATTCATTTATGGCACTTCTCCGGATCTTTAGAGTGCTTAGCAAATGGATAAACAAAATTCAGTTTGCTAACTGTTCTGGGTAACAGCAATCAGATTTACAAAGCCCGCAGCGGGAAGTTCAATTTTTGTTACCCATTTTGCCGTCACTCAGTCTGTATGTGCACTGTGTTTGCAGAAATTTGTTTCGTACAGTAATTTGCATTGACTACATCAGCGCGTGCCGCTAGCTAGCTGTATTGTACCAGTACCGCGTAGGATGTTTGCCCCCACTTAGTTAGGCAGATTTTGTTGCTAGGCAAATTCATGCAGTGATTGGTTAAAACAAGCTGTCAATCATTAAACCCAGAAGGGTTAATTGCTACATGTCTATAGACCTCTCATGGTTTCTTGTTTATTATTTGTTTTAGTCCGTGGAGGATGCTGACTTTGGTAGCCCCGGAATGGATCCAATAAGCCGTCTGGTCCAGATCTGTCAGGGAAAGAAGCTGAAGGACCCATTGTTTGAGGTTCTACATGATCAACCTATACCAGATCGTAGCAAGGGACGTGGGACTATATATAGGCACATCTTTACCGTTCAGGTGAGACCAGAAGTGTCCATTGATATCTTAGCACAAATTTTCGTGCCCAGATCATGTAGTAAATTAATCCTGCGGATAGAGGCATGAAAGCATGCACATTGAAAATTGTGTGTCACACAATATAGAAAAAGTCAAAGGCTTTCAACATGTGTTCACAACATTTTGCGACCAAATCTGGTCCCAAAATTGTTTTCGATATCATAATATCTATTAGTGGTCCATAAAGAATAAAATATCAAACATAATTAGTGGTCCGCAAAGAATAAAATATCAAACATTATTAGTGGTCTGCAAAGAATAAAATATCAAACATCTTCTGTAAAATCATGAAATTTTACCTCTAAAAAACAGAAAATGAGCCATAAAGGATGCAAGTCATTCAAATAGATTTAAAACAAAAATAACGCATCAAAGCGCAAGCTTACGACGTGATGGCCTGTGCCCTTCATTGGGCATTTGTTCGTGACTTTACTGGAGTTCACTTTACTTTGCTCTTATACGCTCACATGACAGAGCGTATACATTTTGCAAGTTTGAAAAAAAAAGGCTCATTTGCTCATGAATTTAGCTTTGTCAACTGTAATGATTAATCTAACTGTTTTCTTAGATTAATGTAGTTGCTATGTGAACATTAGATTTTGAAATTTTAAGAAGGGGCAAAAATTTTCACATAGAAGTAAATGGTGTCAGCTCCGAAAAAGCGGTGCAGTGTTTTACACATAGAAATTCATTTCATTTTTACTATTGATATCTCTCAGTCGTCATTAGAATAATGTCTGTCTGTTTTACCATACACAAACAATGTCTCAGCACAACTTTTGTATTTATTAGATCATAAGTTTTGAGATTCTTTTTCGATTGTGGAAATGAATGTAGTGTTGTTACTCCAGGGTCAAATAATGTGTGTAAGCTAGCTGTGGAGAAGATTCATTTAAATTTTGGAAGGGTGTTTTTATCAGTGACATATTTACACTCTTGTTGGTTTGAGTGCAAATGTATAGATGGAGTTGTTATATCCTTTTAGACTGGCATGCAATCCCCACTTTAATCCTTGACCACTTTTAGATCAACTCTTTAACATCATTAGTCTCATCCGTAACTGCAGTATGTTCCACAATACTGTCTACTTTTATTACTCCTCCCTTAGCCTTCATACCTAACCTCTCTTCTACCTAGCCTATCCTTTATAGCACTTTCTTAGTTGTTACTTAGCCCATCCCTTATAGCACTTTCTTAGTTGTTACTTAGCCTATCTCTTATAGGACTTTCTTAGTTGTTACTTAGCGTATCCCTTATAGCACTTTCTTAGTTGTTACTTGGCCTATCTCTTATAGGACTTTCTTAGTTGTTACTTAGCCTATCCCTTATAGCACTTTCTTAGTTGTTACTTAGCCTATGTCTTATAGCACTTTCTTAGTTGTTACTTAGCCTATCCTTTATAGCACTTTCTTAGTTCTTACTTAGCCCATCCCTTATAGCACTTTCTTAGTTGTTACTTAGCCTATCTTTTATAGGACTTTCTTAGTTGTTACTTAGCCTATCCCTTATAGCACTTTCTTAGTTGTTACTTAGCCTATCTCTTATAGGACTTTCTTAGTTGTTACTTAGCCTATCCCTTATAGCACTTTCTTAGTTGTTACTTAGCCTATCCCTTATAACACTTTCTTTGTTGTTACTAAGCCTATCTCTTATAACACTTTCTTAGTTGTTACTTAGCCTATGTCTTATAGCACTTTCTTAGTTGTTACTTAGCCCATCCCTTATAGCACTTTCTTAGTTGTTACTTAGCCTATCTCTTATAGGACTTTTTTAGTTGTTACTTAGCCTATCCCTTATAGCACTTTCTTAGTTGTTACTTAGCCTATCCCTTATAACACTTTCTTAGTTGTTACTAAGCCTATCTCTTATAAAACTTTCTTAGTTGTTACTTAGCCTATGTCTTATAGCACTTTCTTAGTTGTTACTCAGCCTATCCCTTATAGCACTTTCTTAGTTGTTACTTAGCCTATCTCTTATAGCACTTTCATAGTTGTTACTGAGCCTATCCCTTATAACACTTTTTTAGTTGTTACTTAGCTTATCTCTTATAACACTTTCTTAGTTGTTACTTAGCCTATCCCTCATAACACTTTCTTAGTTGTTACTTAGCCTATCCCTTGTAGGACTTTCTCAGTTGTTACTTAGCCTATCCCTTATTACACTTTCTTAGTTGTTAGCCTATTCCTTATAGCACTTTCTTAGTTGTTTGTCATGTTTAACCCTTGTCTGTCGCTGTGTCACATATTTTCATCCAGAGTTGGAATTAATTATCAAATTTCCCACGGTCCTCAATAAAGGTCTTGAAAATCTACCCACAAAAAATGGTAACAGAAATAATATTAATGGTAGAAAATAATCTTTATATTTTTCCCTCTTTCACAATTTAATGTACTATTCATCACACAGTTACATGGGAGGCCATTTTTGGAGCACACATTTACCATATATACTGTTGCTTACTCAAGAAATCTTTTTTTTTTTTAATAATGAAAGAAAGAAAAAAATCTTCCTAGGAATTTCTGTTTTTCTCACTTATAACCGTGTTTTTTCTTCAGGTCTGTCCTCTAATGAATCTAGACTGGTCTCTTTTCACCAACTCTTAAACACCTCTCTTTCTCTCTAAATGGATATTTAGAGTACCCCGCGGGGCATGTCACACCAGTACTTCATGCGCAATGACCATTTATGCAAATTTTGATAAACGTTGTGCAGGTGACCTGCAATGACTTGAAGACATTTAGGCAATTAATTTTGTTAAATCAATAGATCAAAATAACTGAACCTATCGATCAATTGATTGAACCAATGTGAAACCATTTATGACAATTTAATAACCCTGTTGCAGATGAGCTGCAATGACCAAATGGCTAGAAGGAAATTCCTTCAGTATTCAATATCAGTAAAATAAGTTCTTACAGTACAATCCTAACATTTTGCCAATCGATTTTGTCTAATCAATTGATTAAAATAACCGAGCCTATCAATTGAACCAATGAGAAACCATCTATGACAATTTGATTACCCCCTTGTAGGTGAGCTGCAAAGGCTAAGGAGCAACAGAAAATCAATAATCAATTCTGAATTCTCAATCAAAGTAACCTAATCAATCAATTAATTGAAGCAATCAATAACCATTTTGATATCCTTTTTGCAGGTGAGCTGCAATGACCAGAAGGCTGAAGGGAAAGGAGCGACAAAGAAAGAAGCCAAGAAAGAAGCCGCCGAAGCCCTCCTGAAGGATATGGGGTACAACCCCACCCTCCATCTGAGCCCTCTATGTGTGTCCCAGGACTCGATGCCACCCCCTCCAAACCAGCCATCAAGCTGGAGGGTCAAGATAACAAGGTCAGGAGAAACCTTTGGATTTTTGCCTGTTCTTTGGATTTTTTATTTTATTTTATAAATGCCCTTGCTTAAAGGTCTATAGACAGTTTCAAAAGTTTTCTGTCCAATAACAAGCCAGAAAGAAAATTAAATTCTGAGTTTAATAGTCTTTGAAATTTGAAAATAGCAGGTGTGTACTTTTCAAGTTGTGAGCAATCAAGGTATGAACAGGTAAACATCTTAGGGTGCTGAGGTCTTTCTTTATATTTCCTGCCTTAATGTTCCAAATGCCTTCTTTATTTATCTCCAGGTTGTTTGGAAGTTTGTCCTGGTCAATTCCTCTTCATTAGAATTCAACCTCTAGGTTTCCATATAGGCCACGCCCACCATAGCAACGCGGTAACTATGTGGGGCAAACAAACCTCAAATCCGCAATCGTGCATTACCAATGCGTTGGCATTTAGATGCACGCGAGGCCTGCCATAAGCTACGATTCATTTATGGCACTTTTCCGGATTTTTAGAGTTTTTAGCCAATAAGATAAACAAAATTCGGTTTGCTAACTGTTCTGGGTAACAGAAATCAGATTTACAAAGCCCACAGCACAATTTTTGTTCACCATTTTGCTGTCACTCAGTCAGTGTGTGCAGAAATTTGTTTTGTACAGTAAGTTGCATTGACTACATGAGTGTGTGCCGTTAGCTAGCTGTACTGTACCAGTACCACGTAGGATGTTTGCCCCAACTTAATTTCGCAGATTTTGTTGCTTGGCAAATTCATGCGGTGATTGGTTAAAACAAGCTGTCAATCATTAAACCCAGAAAGGTTAATTATCTTCCCTTTTCAAAGAGAAATGGCAGAGGGTTAAAAAACAAAGGAATTGCATCAGAAAATAGAGACTGTTTTCAGTTCATGCATCACAAGAGTAACACAGAAATTTGCATATTTGTACAACTATCTTCGTCAATTTTGATGAAATTTGTTGCCTTCATGTTTTTTAGTGAATTTTAAATCAATTAAGCTAATTTTTCCTCTACCTAAATATTTCCGGGTTTTCACATATACTACTAGATTGAACGTGTTGCGAGCGACGTGACTTCTATTTCTATTCTCTCCAACTATTCATTTTGTTTCATTTCACCTTGCACTTTACCACCTAAATTTTGTTTTAAATCTTCATTTTCCGGGATTCTCTTTCTGTGGATGGGCTTCTGTTTTCGGTGAGATCGTTTCTTTTGTTATTTTTCCCTTCCGTTCTGACCAGACTTTCGGGCCTTATCATTACCTGTACAGCGATTCTCCTACAGTAGTTCCGCGGTTTTTTTTTTTTCTCTAGTTGCCTCGGGTCTCTCGGCCCTTGGGTTTTTTTTTCATCATGATGAAACGCTTCTGCCTTGACCTTGACCCTCCTTCCTCCTGGTGACCCACCTGCTACCTCTCCATTGACCATTATTCAGCCCCAATCCCCAAAGTTCTAATAATACAGGCCACCAATAAACAAGATAGTTTTTAAAACGTTTCCCCTTTTCTAATTCACAAAGCGCTCCAAGGACATGTTTGGTACCCTCCCCAAGGTCTCCACCCTCAGATCCGCTTATCTCCTGGTGCACTGCACCAAAGACACTCAAGCGACCACCCTCATTACCACCAAGATCCTTGCCAATACCGGTATTGACGTTACAGTCACCGCCCACCGTTTCCTAAACTTCAGCAAAGGTGTGGTTAGAACCAGAGACCTAGCCTACCTGACCGATTAAGACCTCGTAGAGTAACTTACCAATCAACATGTTACTGAAGCCCATTGTCTCGTCCCCAAGAAAGACAGTGCCGAAACACCTACCAATACCATCTTCCTGACGTTTTTCACACCAATTCTCCCCTCCCACATCACTGTTGGCTACCTGAGAATCCCAGTCACCCTTTATATTCCTAACCCCTCTGTTGTCATAAGTGCCAGAGGTATGGCCATGGTAAGAACTCCTGCCGCAGCCAAGCGCGCTGTGGCAACTGTTGAGCCCTGGACCATGACAGCGCCTCCTGCACCAGCACCCCACACTGCACCGATTGCAACGGTACTCATCCATCTCAAAAGACTGCCCCACCTGGCTTCACTAAACACAAATAACCAAACTAAAAACCCTTAATCCCAACATCACTTACCCGGAGGCCAGGAAGCAATTTCTCGCTTCTTTCCACACTAAGCCATCCTAGTCGAGCGCAATCTCCTCTAACACCAATATCGCCACCCCTTCCCTCCCTAACACAACTAAACTGACTCACATACCCAAACAGACCTCACCTGGCTCTTCTTACCCAGTCCTAAGCCCATCTTCATTGCCAACAACTCAACCACACCCATTAAAAGTGTTTTGCTGAAGGACAGAATGTAGCGCTCATGATGGGAATGAACCCTTTTGCATATAAACACAACTCCTTAACTATTAAACCACTGCACCTCTTGCAAAGGAATTGGTATTGCAGTAATAGATAATGTTTCTATTTTCTTATTCTTTATTTTTGCAGGATGACGAGATAGGCTCTGGAGATAGGAAAGTCACATTCAAAGATGACAACGATAAAGCAGGTAAATAAACTATATGCACATTTGGGGATAACTTGTCTTGTGAAATTTAAAGGGGTCATTCAGTGGTGAAGCATGTCAATCTAGTTTATATTAAAGAGATTTCAAAATATTAAAGTAAGGATTCAAAAAGATTCAATGAATTATTCAAATTTCAATTCTGTCTCATTTGTGTAGAAATGTCTGAAATCAGACTAGGTGTGACACATCCCGCCTCTCTTACAGACTTCAAAATTCCAACAAAATCAATCAATGTATTCTGGCAAAAATGCATTTATATTGGCCTAAAAGCATGAAAGACAACCAGTACAAGTTTGCTATATATCGTTGGCTACTTCTTTGCTATTTCATTGGCTACTTCTTTGCTATTTCATTGGCTACTTCTTTGCTATTTCATTGGCTACTTCTTTGCTATTCCATTGGCTACTTCTTTGCTATTTCATTGGCTACTTCTTTGCTATTTCATTGGCTACTTCTTTGCTATTTCATTGGCTACTTCTTTGCTATTTCATTGGCTACTTTGCTATTTCATTGGCTACTTTGCTATTTTATTGGCTACTTCTTTGCTATTTCATTGGCTACTTCTTTGCTAATTCATTGGCTATGCCTTTGCTAATTCATTGGCTACTTCTTTGCTATTTCATTGGCTACTTCTTTACTATTTCATTGGCTACTTCTTTGCTATTTTGTTGGCTGTATACCATCAGCTATTTCATTGCTTTTTCGTTAGCTACTTTGTTGGCAATTTGATGGTACATCTTGTTTAAGAAGCCGATGCCCCCTTCTGAGATACACCGCCTCACCAGGCGCCCCTAAAATCAGACCAATAGCATAGACATTAGATAATAGCCTATGCAGTAATTGTTATGAAAATAAGCATGCATCAACAGCTCATGACGTATTTACCTGTACGTTTCCAGAATGTGGCATATGCAAATTAGATACTATTTGCATCCAAAATCTAAATACAGGTCATGAAGACAGCCTTACATTCTCATATTCATTTCAAATTGAAACTAAGTTACTTAAAATCATTTCACTTCTTATATCCCAAGGGCCTATTCGAACCCCTACCTCGTCTATGAATAATACAACACCTCCTTTAACCATTGCTTCTGTTTCCTTATATAACAAATTCACTTGTTCATTTTTTATTTTATTTTTCAATTCAATTTATTTTCCATCTTCTCATAATATTTACATAACAACAAAACGGTGAAGACAATACAATGCAACGAAAATAAGTAATAAATTATATAAAAAATATAATGAAAATTACAGAGAGAAAATGGTGGAAGGGCTTGGAAGCCATAGCTTGTACAAGAAGCCCACCAGAATAAATATAACATGTATAAAGGATATAGCATGATAATAAACCCCGTTCTCTGAAGGTCCGTACACCCTCCTACCCTCCCCACCCCTTTTATTAGGAAAAAAAAGAAAATCAAAGAAAATCCGTTGTGATGTAGGAAATACTAGTCAGAGAAAATGTAGGAAGATCTATAAATGTTGATACTTGGATAATAGATTATTTTTTAACTTAAATGAAAATGAATTAAGAGACTGAGTATTTCTTAATGTATGACTTAAGCTATTCCAGAAATTAACACCATAACATACGATAGAACGTTTAAAGGCATCAGTATTTATGGGCAATGAAAATAAATGTCCAGAGGATCTGGTGTAGTAGTTATGTATATCATAACTGAAATTAAAGTAATCATTAAAATTGGCTGGTAATTTATTATTAATAGTTTTGAAGATAACAACAGCACATTGGTACCTATGTAAATCAAAAATATCAAGTAAGTTCAATGAGCTAAATAGTGGTGGGGTATGTGCTAGGAAATCAGACTGTGTAATAATACGGACAGCCTTCTTTTGTAGTAATAACAATTGCTTTAGGTACTGTAGGTAGGATATGCATTACCCCAAACAATATTACAATAGTTAAGATGAGGTAGTATGAGAGTATTATACAAGTTCTTGAGAATATACATCGGAACAAAGTCTTTAATCTTATAAAGGACTCCAACGGTTTTTGAGATAGTAGTTTTAATCTTAGAGATTTGAGAAGACCATTTAAGAGCAGGGTCAATGAATAAACCTAAAAATTTTATAACCTCAACACGCTTTAACTTTGAGTTGCCAATAAATATATCAATGTTCTTAATACTTTTGTGGTTTGGGTGAAAGATCATAAAGTGGGTTTTGCTGATATTTAAAGATAATTTATTTACTTGACACCAGGTAGAGACTTTGGCTAGTTCAGAATTGATAGTAAATGCAGCATGCTGTATATCTTTGTGCCTATACAGTATACTGGTGTCATCTGCGAAAAGTGTAAAATACAAGGAGTTTGAACAATTTATAATATCATTTATATACAAGGAGAAAAGCAGTGGACCTAAAATTGACCCTTGTGGTACTCCACATGTAATATTACTGAAATTAGAATAATGATTATCAATATGTACCAATTGACGTCTGTCAGATAGATAATTAACAAACCAATTAAATGCAACCCCTCTTATGCCATAATGATACAGTTTGCTGAAGAGAATTCCATGGTTAATAGTATCAAAGGCTTTAGATCAATCTAAAAATACACCCAACGAATATTCCTTATTCTTAAACCCATTAATAATATAGTGTGATACATCTAAAGCTGCCATTGCTGTGGAACGTCCCTTACGAAAACCATATTGCCTATCAGTAATTATCTTGTTCTTGTCTAAAAAACTTACAGTACGGTTATATATTATACGTTCTAAAAGTTTAGATAAAGATGAAAGAACTGAGATAGGTCTGTAATTGTTAATTGATAGCTTATCACCACTTTTGAAAATTGGAGTAACTTTAGCATCTTTAGTACGAGTTGGAACAACACCAGTAGATATTGATAAATTAAAGATATATGTAAGAGGAGCAGCTATAATAAAACGATTATCTTGGAGAAACTGAACAGAAATATTATCAAGACCACAAGTACCTTTTTTTAATTTCATTATTAAATCAATGATTTCAGAGGAGTTGGTTGGTGAGAGAAATAGAGATGATGGGGTACTGTCAGTTAGAAAATCAGTAAATTTTGAGTGACAAGTTGGAATAGAACTTGCAAGGTTGTTGCCTATCTTAGTAAAAAAGTCATTAAATTTCTCAGCCATATCAAATTGATTTGTAATTAACAAATCATTATCTTTAATCTTATCAATTGGAGTATTGATTGAAGCACGACCAAGAATTTTATTAATCGTAGCCCTGGTTTTCTTTAAGTTATTTTTATTGTCATTAAAACAATTTTCATAATACATCTTCTTGGCTAATCTGATGATTTTAGTCAGTTTATTTTTGTAAAGAGTACATTTACTTTTATTGGTACTGGAAGGATGAAGAAGGTACTTTTTATATAATTTATTCTTTTTTGAAATGGAAGTTAAAATACTAGATGTTATCCAAGGTGAGCGATCGTACTGGATTTCCTTTTAAACTGCTTAACTACACAGTGCTTAGAAATTATTACACATTTACACATAATATAATGATTTTGACATGAATCCCTGTTAATTCATATAATATCTAACATCATATCCTATAAATATTTCACATTCGCTACTTCAAATATTATCTCTGCATTTATTCATACATAGCTATAGATTTACAAACAGTATACATATATCACTGACAAATAGAACCCTTCTATCTTATACCTATATACAATAAAACACGTTGTGCAACAAACATGTCCATCTTGGGTTGGGGGTAAAAGAGGACCCGGGATAAATGTCCTTATATGAAAGAATAATATTTTACTTACAGGAACATCCTGGGAATATATAACAATTTCTGCACCGAACCGTTGCGCACAGCTTATGGAATAAAGTCATCCTTGTCACCTATATTGACAATGCCTCAAACTTTCACCCTTGAGTTGCACACAAAGTAGAAACATTTTATCCCTAAAGATACAACTTTGCAACTGAACTTTCTTATGCACCATGTATTACACCTATAAGTTCCCTGAATTCTTGGTTACATAACATGCATAGCACCTGAACACCACTGACCAATTGGTCAACTTTATGCCTAGGAAAGGGAGTAACTTGTAGGCCTGGAGTAATTGTGGATGCGAAAATATGTTGCTTTTACGAATGCTACATTGTGTGTTCATTGGGGTCCCCTTACTCCCTGCCATATCCCACTTTTTGATTGGTTCATTATTGGTCTTGATGCTGATGCAATCACCCTTCAAAGATGTCACCGACTAAAATTGAAAGGTAAACCCCAACCCATCATTGCCAAGTTCTTGAAATTCAAGGACAAGGAAATGAAGACCGATCAAAAAACTAAAAAGCACATTGGGTAAATGAAGACCTAACAAAGCACACTAGGTACCTGCAAAAGAAACTGCTGCCCTATATGAAGGAAGCCCGAGATGAAGACAAGAAGGGGACAATTTGCTATGATAAATTGATTATCGAGGGTGAGGCATTTATCTGGGACGAAAGTACTAACTCCATTAAAAAGAAAAAAGATTGACGGTCAGGCCCTGGCAGTTTAAGAACTGGTGCAAGCAAAGAGTTTTGTTGGACCAATTTATTTCCTGTAATCGACAGACAATTCACCGTTACTCAAGAGTATAGGACCCACATCATTATTTATGGGAGTAACATAATTAGTAATAAAATACTTGTGTGGAATGTTGAAGGTATTCGCAAAAAACATGAAAATCCCGATTTTAGGAGGTACTGCACGGCTTTTGATATAATTTGTTTCATGGAAACTTGGCTAGGACTTGGCTAGGAAGCAGTGACGAAATAATTATTGAGGGATATAAGGAATTTACAGCAGTAAGGAAACGCATTTCGTGGGCTAAAAGAAATTCTGGAGGCGTTTCTGTGTTTACAAGAGTACCTTGAAATTACAGCGAGTACAGAACTTAGGTTCTGATAATCATATATGGATACATCTTCCTTCTTCATTAAACAACCTGCCGATTTATTTGTGTGCATTGTACAACCCACCTGAGAATTCACCATATTCTGATGTCACCATTTTTAAAAGACTGGAACAAGACATCGTTGTTCTAGATAGTTTGCATAATGAATGCTTATTTATATTAGCTGGAGACTTTAGTGCTAGAACTGCTCAATTGTCGGATTTTATTGAATTGGACGATAACAGTGCTTTAGGAATTTCTGAACCTGGTATTCATTCATGTCGATACTCTCTTGATAATGGTGTTAACTTGTATGGTAATTTGTTAATTGACTTATGCAGAAGTACTAACGTGCGAATTTGTAATGGTAGATTGCCCCCTGTAAGGGAAACCGGAGGATATACTTACATTTCATCAACGGGGCAAAGTGACATTGATTACATAATAGCATCTCAGAAGTTGCTCGATAACAGAGTAATTACTAATCTTATAGTTGGTGATACTGTAGATTCGCCACATTTACCATTAACTTTTGATATTAATTACGTGAATAGTGTTCACCATACCAATGTTAGTGGTGAACGATCACAGTCTATTGATTGTGTTCCTCTAATGAAAACAGTCTGGTACAAGGAAAGGCAAAATGAGTATTCTGAAAAGTGGGGGAATAATGATACATTGGACTTAGTAGAGGAAATCATGGGCTTTTTGGAAAATGACAATCCTGATGTAGCGGTGACACAAATAAATGATTTGCTAAAAAGAATCTATGGTGTGAGATGTATTAGGGGAAACGCAATTCTTCCTAAACCGCAAAATTGGTTTGATCAAGATTGTTTTGAATCTAAATCAAGGGCTAGGAAAGCGCTTATAGAACATAAAATACAACGTAGCAATGAAAGTCGGGAACGTTTTTGTGATATAAAGAAAAGTTACAATAAATTCATTACATACAAGAAAACACAATTCATGGAAAATAAAACAAAGGAGCTTCGTACTTTAGCAAAAGAAAAAGACAATAAGAAGTTTTGGGCTTTCTTTAAAGCTCCCACAAACAAGAATACAAATGATATTCCAGCTATTGAATGGTTTCAATACTTTACATCTGTTTTTGAATTTAACGATTCTACAGTATATTTTGATATTTCATATTCCTCATTGGAAGTTTCTGATGATGTTTTGGATGTCAACATTACATTTAATGAAGTTGAGAAAGCAATCAATTCACCAAAACAAGGCAAAGCTTATCGATGGTGTTCAAATTGAAATCATCAAAAATTCACCTGAGGCGCTGAGGGGTGCTATACATGCATTGTTTGACAGAATTCTTTGTGCTGGCAAATTTCTTAGTGCTTGGCAAGTTGGAATAATTAGTCCCATATTCAAGAAAGGGGATAAAGAACTAACAAGTAGTTATCGGCCTATTACACTAGTGTGTGCTTTAGGCAAAGTATTTACAAAAGTTTTATGTAGTAGACTATGTGATTGGCTCTCGGATCATAATATCCTTTCTCTTGCTCAGGCAGGTTTTTGAGCAGGGCTCTCTACGATTGATAATTCCTTTGTACTTCACACTGTCATTTCTAAAGCATTGAGTAAACCACGCGGAAAACTTTAGCCACGCTTGTTGATTTTAAGGCTGCATTCAATAACATTAATCGCAGTATTTTATTCAAGAAACTTTATAATATGGGAATGAGGGGTAAATTCTATAAGATACTTATATCAATGTATAGTAATATTGAGTCATGTGTGCAGACAAAGGATGGTCTTACCCCCAAATTTGATTGTGCGAGAGGTCTGAGACAAGGAAGGTTGTAATCTATCCCCGTACTTATTTTTACTTTATATCAATGATATTGAAGAGCGATTGAAGCCCACAAACACCCGCGGAATTCTTATAAATAACAATAGTATATGTTGTCTTCTTTATGCAGATGACCTCGGTATCTTTTCAGAAACTGCTTATTCCTTGCAAAGTTTACTGAATATTTTCCAAGATATTTGTGAAGAGAATAATTTGACTGTAAACTCAGATAAAAACGAAGGTAATGGTTTTTAGAAAGGGTGGACACATTGCAAGAAGTGAACGTTTTTATTTCAAAGGCAAAATTATTGAGACTGTAAATAACTATAATTACTTAGGATTAAATTTTACGCCAAAAGGAGTATGGTCAAAATTCCAAGTTTACCAGACTTCAAAGTCTAAGGTTGCTTTGTTCAATTTTAAGAAAATTTTGTCTAGAACTATTGATTTACCTGTAAGTAATATCCTTCAAATTTTTGATCAAAAAATAATGCCTATTTTAACATACGGTTCTGACTTATTGGGTATCACCCCTAGTGAAAGTACAATAAGAGTTTACAATTCGTTTCATAAATTTGTTTTAGGTTTACCACCAAATGCCATAAATATTATAGCTCTAGGAGAGCTGGGTCGCTTTTCCTTTAAAAGTCAAACAATACTAAAGCAAATAACACATTGGTTAGGACTTCTTATTCTTGATAAAGACAGGTTTAAGACTCATTGTTATGTAGAACAAAGAATATTGGAAAACAAAGGAGTGCTATCATGGGGACTGTGTGTTAAAAATATTTTGTATGAGACTGGGTTTGGTAATGTTTGGGAAGGGCAGAGAGAAGGGATTACTAAATTTTAAGCCGCGAGTTTTTGATATACAGTAGATTGACAGAACTGGTTGAGTGATATTAATTTTAGAAGTTCTTTGCGTTGTTATGCACAATTTAAAACAGAAAGCTATGCAGAGCCATACCTATTATTCAATAATGTTTTTAAGTTTAAAACGTTGGTCTCCAAAATCAGATGTGCTTGCCTTGAAATTGTAGTCAACGAAGGCCGTTATTGTAATATAACCTACATGTATGAACAGAGGTTCTGTCAGGTTTGCAATTTGAAAGAAGTTGGAGATGAATATCATTTTCTCCTAATTTGTCCATCCTTTTCTGAAATCCGCTGTAAATTTATCCCAAAATATTTCTTTCAGACTGCAACTAGAACAAAATGTAATACTTTATCATCAGCTAGTTCTAAATACTTATTTTTGCAGTTATCTCACTTTATTTTACACGCAATGGAAGCAAGACGTTTGTTTCTTTTTCTTTAATTATTGTTTGTTGTAAGAACCTCAATCATGTACCATTTAATTTATCGTTTATGTTTGTGACAAAGGCCAGATGGCCTAGCACTGTAATAAATTGTATTGTATTGTATTATTGATATGAATTTTGAAATTGTATATACTGTATGTGATCTAGTACTGTAATGTAGGATAGTGTTATAAGCACAAATGTCAACACTTTTTTGGAAGAGAAGATTGTTTTGGGATCTTTGGTGAAATGTTACAGTTTTACATATGACCTTTAGTGTTGTTGTTGTTGTTGTCACAAAACCCCCAAGTCTCTACTGTTTATATTTGGTCTGAACCTATAATGTATTGTGTATTTGGAATGTGAGGTAATTTGCATATTCTCCACCATAGTCAAGCTTAGACAAGAGATATTTCAAGTACATGCATCACTGCCAAGTGACATAAAAGTATGTAGGTAAAGTCCGATTAAAATGAGGACACTTAAATAGTTATTTTCTACTAGTAGTTTCATGTAAATACAGTGGTTTGGAAAATACAAATTTGTATTTGGCATTCAAAGATGACAGAATTTATCTCCCATTTTCTTTCATAGGCAAGACAGGAAGCGACATCACGGCACCTGACCCCATCCCTGGAAGCCAACAGCAGGGTCCTCCCATCCCTGGTATCACACCAGGGTTGTTCCCAATGATGCCGGGGGTCAAGGCAGCACCACGGTTTCCGACCGCACAAGTTCCACCCCCTTCCCAAGGTAGATATCATATTAGGTTTTTTGTCTTTTTGTTTGAAATCGCAAGAAAGAAATTCGTGAAAAAATTGGTTTATAGATCGTTTTGTTTTGGAGCTCAAAGGTTTCACCATTGTGTTGCAAAGTGACCTGTTTATTGTACAGTGTGGCGTCATACTAGTAGGTGCAGGATCATTTTTGATGTATTTCTTTCAAAATTCTTTCAATTTTTTTGCAAAGAATGTCTTTTTAATGATTGAGAATCACACTAAAAGACAAAGAATCCCATACAAAAGATTTAAAAAAGGGAACAAAATGCTCGATCCCTGCATAGAGCAACAGAACAAATTGAATTGTTCAATTCATGAGGGTCCTAGCGAACAATGACAAAGCCAGATCAAGAATCAGCATCATGTCATACCGTGCATGACATGATTCTAGCCAATTCCATCATGATTGCCATCATTTACTTTCCAAGAACATGTTTTGCCCATCTGCCCATGTCTTACACTGTAAAAGAAAAATATGTATTTTGTTAATAGAAATAAATGAAAAGGATATGCAGGTATAACTCACACTGTGTACCTTACTAGTTACTTTTCATAACACAGGTGAAATCTTTGAAATGTAAAAACTCTTAAGCGGCATAAGATATCAGTATTGTTTTTATTTCTGTAATAGTCCTCTATCATTGAAATGAATATAAATTCATGGGAATGTTGCTTTTAAATCATTTTACAATGCGTTATTGCAAAATTTGAAAACATTAGATATATGCTTCCCGCCCTAAGTTACTGTTTAGTTCCCCATCAGATAAAGTATGTTTATAAAAGATACTACAGTAGTTCATTGACAAATCACTTTTTCTTAAAGAAATAAGAAATTGTATACAATGCAAATACCCCATAAAAAATGTATGGCATGCATAATAGAAAAGGGAGTTTGCCTTTTTCTAATTTATGGGAATTTTGAAATGACAAGAGGTCTCATATTTTATGCAGATGTCGTTGAAAAATAAATTTAGTATTGTTTAGAAATGATTACTTTTGTTTTCAACATTCCTATCAAAGATTATCGTTACAATCATGTGTAAGAAAAGTGTGTTGGAATAATCTAGAGACCTTAGAATAATAGATATGCCCTAATATTTCCGGAGAGTGCTCCGTTAAGCTTTTTTTGGGCGGTACAATTGAATATTTGGAAATTGTCATTTTTCTTGCAAGGACTGAATCGAGCTCCTGGTGCTCCAGTCACCGGCATGCCCTTGCCTCGTAAAAACTTCAATGCTGTTCTCGCTGCTGATATCGCTCAAGAGCTGCTGTTGACAAAGAGGTCTGTTAGCGCAGAGAATCTGGTCCCAGCCGGAGGGGCCCGCCCCATATCAACCAGGCCGCGGCATCTGTTGGAGTATCTAGGGGCGGTCACCAATCTAGAAGTCAAATTTGCAGATTTTCCTCAGGTTGGCATGAATTACAATTTACAATAGTCTGAATAATCTTGTGCAAATTTTTCTCATGGTTAACCCTTTTGCAAATGAGTTGTTGATGCATAACACCAGGGGCTGGAATAACTACTAACATTACATGGCAAAAATTGCACTCTTCTGGTAAATTAGGTTTTCATCAAAAGAAAAAATTCACAAACAGCTTTTTTTGTACAGAGATTTTTCTTTAATACATCTTCTTAGGGACACTTTAGTTTTCTAACTAATTTCCTTTCCATAATTACATGTTCTTATGACAGTGAAAATTGACCCAGAATGTATTACCCAGGCCACCCAGCCCATGGTAGGGATGTATTACCCAGGCCACCCAGCCCATGGTAGGATTGTATTGCCCAGGCCATCCAGCCCGTGGTAGGGATGTATTATCCAGGCCGCCCAGCCCATGGTAGGGATGTATTACCCAGGCCACCCAGCCCATGGTAGGGTTGTATTACTCAGCCCATGGTAGGGATGTATTACCCAGGCCACCCAGCCCATGGTAGGGATGTATTACCCATGCCACCCAGCCCATGGTAGGGATGTATTGCCCAGCCCATGGTAGGGATGTATTATCAAGGCCACCCAGCCTGTGATAGGGATGCGTTACCCAGGCCGCCAAGCCCATGGTAGGGATGTATTACCTAGGCCGCCCAGCCCGTGGTAAGGATGTATTACCCAGGCCGCCCAGCACATGGTAGGGATGTATTACCCAGGCCACCCAGCCCATGGTAGGGTTGTATTACTCAGGCCACTCAGCCCATGGTAGGGATGTATTACCCAGGCCACCCAGCCCATGGTAGGGTTGTATTACTCAGCCCATGGTAGGGATGTATTACCCAGGCCGCCCAGCCCATGGTAGGGATGTATTACCCAGGCCACCCAGCCCATGGTAGGGTTGTATTACTCAGGCCACTCAGCCCATGGTAGGGATGTATTACCCAGGCCACCCAGCCCATGGTAGGGATGTATTACCCATGCCACCCAGCCCATGGTAGGGATGTATTGCCCAGCCCATGGTAGGGATGTATTATCAAGGCCACCCAGCCTGTGATAGGGATGCGTTACCCAGGCCGCCAAGCCCATGGTAGGGATGTATTACCTAGGCCGCCCAGCCCGTGGTAAGGATGTATTACCCAGGCCGCCCAGCACATGGTAGGGATGTATTACCTAGGCCGCCCAGCCCGTGGTAGTGATTTATTACCCAGCCCATGGTACTGATTTAGAGCAACACAATATAATTTTCAAACTGATTTTAGCCAAACTTGTTTACTCCAAAACTTTGACCAATCAACTGCTGGGAGAATATTCCCTTTGTTGCTCAATCAATCAGTTGCAGTTGCCTTGAGAAAAATTAACTTCATATTAATGCAAGTACGATTAGAGCATCTAATAAGCTTGGTCCCATACCTTGCATGAATTGTGCAGACAGCCAAAATGCCCCGGTATTTGGTTCTTCATCCCTAAGTATACCATTGGTCCTTTATGAACAAGCTTTGGGTGTTTTACAGTAGTTTACAGTATTCACTTTGATGAAATTATTTAATGCCCAGGCTTTCACTTTTGGTACAACTTGAAAGATTATGCCAGATTATAAATTATATTCCAGTTCTGTTAATGTGTCATCAGAGTTGATTTAGACCTGTATAAATATGAACAAATAAATATGTTTTGAATTTGATTTTCTGACATTTTTTCAAAAATATAATATTTTGTACTGCCGAAACTTTAATTGATAAGTCAATCGTCTAAAGGAAACATAAATATACTCGATTTGACATATTATGCGCCCGCCCATGCTCTAATAAACGTCCACGTAACATTTTTTGACTGATAATATAACTTATTTGATTATCTTAAAGACTAAAAATACTCAAGTTTTCTTAAAATCTTTGTTTATTTGGCATCTTACCCTCACATTGTTTTGTGATGGTTATTGTGTGGCTAATATCTGGAACCAGTTCACTAATATGTGCAGTGCAGTTCGAATAGCAAACTGTACGCGACTCCTGAGTAAGAAACTTTGAGCCTAATAAAAGGTGCCATTTTATTTTTGTAAGCGTGTTGGTTACATCAAATACTGTATTTTAGTTTTGCCTGATATTGTGTATCATCAAAGCCTAATCATATCCTACCAGACCTGGAAATCTCCAGTTCCGGGGTATAACAGCATGAAAAACAGGAATTCCCTGGAATAATTCTTTTTTCTGGTAAAAAAAAAAAAAAAAAAATTGCAGGATTAATATTTTGTTTTCATTGGGGAAAAAAATCCAAAAAATTGCTATGAGTAAGTCACAGGATATATGATAAATATGTGCTCTAGAAACATCCCTCATGTAATTGCGGGATGAAAAGTACATTAAATTGCAAAAGAGGGCAGTATATTAAGATGTATTTAATACATTAACTCTACCACGCGGCGATATTGCCGTTTTGGGTGCCCCATCTTTGGCTCCGCCTCCCAAGTGTGTTTTCAAAGAAGTGCTGGTAGAGTAAGTGTTAATCTACCCGCTGAAAATGTGCCAACTCAAAAATATATGCAGCATCTATGCTGCTCAGATGGCAGACTACCCTTCAATTATCAGCCTGTCTTTAACCCTTACTCTCCCAAGCATGTTTTCAAAAAATGCTGGTGGAGTAAGGATTAATATTTATTCTGTCACGATTTTTTATGGGAACATTTTCGACATCTTTATATTCAGAACCATGGGAAATTTTGTAATTAATTCCAACTCTGTATGATACATTGAGTATGAACATTAAGACTTTTTTGACATTTCTGTTTTTCATCCAGACGAACAAACCAGAACATCTCTCTCTTGTAAGCATCTCAACAGATCCCCCGATCTCCATTCATGGATCTGGTCCCTCGATTGACGCATCCCACGACCTGGCATCCCTCAACATTCTCAGAGCATTAGCTGGGTACACAGCAGACGATCTTGGGTCTGGTCGCGTTGGTCAAGCTTGAAATTAAATTTTCTAGAAGTTGATGCTCCCAAATTTAAAGCTTTTCTTGTTATTCTGACATAAATTGTAATCGTAAAACGGTATGATATGTAAATCAACAGTGTTTTTGTTTTGTTTTTCATTTAAAAAATATAATATTAAAGCTGTTTTAATGTTTATCTTTTTTAAATGTACCAGGCGTACAGGAATGTTTTTAAGTTTGGGTGCATTTTGAAAAAAAGAAACTTAAGGAAAAGTAGATTTTAATATTTTATGTTTTGATATTTTCTGAAGTAATATCTTGAAGAACAAAATTAATGTATAATTTGCCTCAAGTTTGATATTAAAAAAAAAATTGGTTTATGATGGTCAATATTTCTTTCCTTGGAAATTCCGTGATAAATACAATTTCATGTTTAAAAGTGGTGTTATACCGAGAACTGTTGCTTTTTCTTATTGGCATTCTGTAGGAATCGGCAACCTGCGGCACTTCTGGCTCTTTGGCAGATGTGTATAGTAACTCCAGGCTGATACATGATAGTGAAATAAATGCATTTTAATTCTCTATTTAATACTTAGACAAACTTTTGAAGAATAGTTTTGTAAGCAGCAGATTGTCAGTCTGCTCTGAACCACTAGTATAGCTACGGCTACAAGACGTTCTCTGGACTTGTGGGGGGTCAGGCCCTAGAAAAACATATCACAATGTTATTGCTTGGGCCCCTGAAAATAAGGCTTGCCAGGGCCTTCAAGTCTAAATCTTCCTCAGGGGCCCTAGAGCCTAGATCTTGCTCATGGTCCCCAAGGGTTTACCCACCCTTCCTATGCTTTATTTGAGCACTGCAATACATTTTTTTGGCTTTAGACTCGCCAGTTGCTGAGCCCTTGAGCACTGCAATGCATTTTTTTGGCTTTAGACTCGCCAGTTGCTGAGCCCTTGAGCACTGCAATACATTTTTTTGGCTTTAGACTCGCCAGTTGCTGAGCCCTTGAGCACTGCAATACATTTTTTTGGCTTTAGACTCGCCAGTTGCTGAGCCCTTGAGCACTGCAATACATTTTTTGGCTTTAGACTCGCCAGTTGCTGAGCCCTTGAGCACTGCAATGCATTTTTTTGGCTTTAAACTCACCAGTTGCTGAGCCCTTGAGCACTGCAGTACATTTTTTGGCTTTAGACTCGGCAGTTGCTGAGCCCTTGAGCACTGCGAAACATTTTTTTTTTGGCTTTAGACTGGCCAGTTGCTCTTAAATTCCAATTTCTGTCAACACACCACCATTACAGCTACCAATAATTTAGCTGTAATTAAATGAATGGTTTTGCAAAAATACACACATCTCAGTTCCAGTATACACATGTCTTTGTTTCAAGTTCATTATTAGGTCTGTGGTATCGACACCCGTAACATGTTGTAAATAAATGAAATATCGGTTCATCCTGTGAAACGGTTGCTGATCCCTGACCAAACAGTCTTATTAATCAATCAGAGAGCAATTTGGGTTGCATATGAAATGCCAGAATTCTATCAACTGGAACAAGCAATAAGTTATTGGGTCACGGTTTTTACTTTTAAACCATTTTTTGAAACAACTTGATGTTACTTCAGTAATTTGAAATGTACTTTTCTTGTTTTATGTAAACGTATTCTTGAAACTACATTATTCAATTTTAGATGACTAGGCAATGTAGGACTAGTTCATATGTAGATGGTGAGATGCAAAAATAACTTTAATCTGTCGTTTGTTACTTTGATGAAGTAGGTAACTAGAAAATTGCAAGAAACACAGAAAAAAACAAAAAAATCTGACTAAAAGTAAAACACTTTTCTTTTAGCGAGTGAACATTATAATTGATTTTATAGAAAACTTTTCCACTTTTGCACTCTCAAAAAGAACGGTCTTTGATTCATTTTTAACCATTTTTACCCCTTGAGCAAAAAAATGTAAACTTTTTTTCTTCAAATAGAAGTGAGCAAATTTTAATGGAAAAAAAAGCGGTTTAGTCTTTTTTTTACAAGGTTTGTGAAAACTGCGTTCTCAGTTAAGTTGTTTTTATTTTGTTATAAGTGATTGCACAATTTTAAAAATTGCTTTAAACAATACAGCTTAAAAGTTGCAAAAGGAGAGTAATGTAGTAAAAAAAAAATGTATTAATGATTGAATCTTAATCTGCGAATAGGTCGTCAGAATTGCTTGTAGAAGTGTTACAATTCAGAACAGTTGAAAAGATAATTAATGGCTTCTTTTCTTATAAACATTTACGTATTCAATGTATTTAAGCATCGCTGCTCTAATAAGCACCCACCCAACATTTTTTGAACTGATAGCATATCCCAACATCATTACGAAATAAGTTTGTGACAATACTCGATTATTTTGGGGCTGACCAGTTTTTGTGGTGGTTATTATAGGGCTAGAACCAGTTCTCTTATACCCAGTTATATTAATGTGGTGGTTATTATAGGGCTAGAACCAGTTACTTTATTCCCAGTTCCTTTATTCCCAGTTCCTTCATTCCCTGTTCTGTTAGTAGTTATCAGGAACAAACTTTGGCAGCACAAAGTGGCACAATGATATTTTCATAAGCGCTTACTACGTGGAATATGGTAATACTGATGTCATGTGGACAAGCATTAGGTTATAAAGAGAAAAGCAGAAAGGATTTGTCATTAAAAAGTATATTCTTATTCAAAGTTGAGACACAATTGGGATTAACTGAAGAAACATGTGTATCAACTTCCACTTTCATTAGAAAACATATTTGATTTGGGGATTTCTATAGTAGTGGCTGGTTTCAGAAGTCTAAATCAAAGAAAGTGATGCTTGTATATGTGTGTTTAGACGCTTGTAACGGATTCGTCTTCAGCATCACTTCAGCAAAACTATGTCCAGGGGAAAATTGCAGACATTAAGAATATTGATTTTTCTGAAATCTTTGTATCTGTAGGATGTTTTTTTGCTTACCAGCATTGTATACATAACCATACAAGTTTGGGTGAAAATTGCAGTAGCTACAAAAAGAGTTGTGATTGGCACCCTCTCCCCATACTAAATAAAAAGGTGGTAACTAAAATTCATTGTAGTAGAAATTAATGAATTGCTATGAAATATGATATCACAAAATGTAAATGTAGACTTGGAACCAGCCGTTTTGGAAGAAATATGTGAAAGAGTTTATTGGAGCAGTTGTGGGTACTCAAAATTGCTACCATATGACATCAATTGTCCCCCTTTTGTGTAGACTATTGGAGCCTGTCAAATTTTGAAGAAATATGTGAACAGGTTTATTTTGTTTTGCTTGACAATTGTGACTCTAAAAGGGGTATTTCATTCTTCCAAGTTGGAACACAGTGATAATTGTTGGTACTCGAAATTGCTACTATTTTGTGTATCCTTGTATTTTCATGAAAAATGTTTGCTATGAAATGTCCCCTTTTAACAAACAGATGATCCAGGTAGCCAAACCAAACGTGTGATGATTACCTACTAATTTAAAGATAAATGGAAGCGAGTCAATTGAAGGCGGAGTTATAATTGTGTTAATGAATATTCAGAAGAATATATGTAAATGATGTCATTTACAAATGCATTTTGCATTATTTTGCCATTTCTTATATTGCAGCTTTCGATTATTCAGTCAATAGCTTGCTGAGGGCCCATTTGGACTTGATCTTGCGCAGCGCCCCCAGATTCTATATCTTGCTCAGTGCCAAAATAGTCAAGATCTTTGTCATGGCCATCAGAGTCTATATCTTGTTCAGTGCCCCTAAAGTATATATCCTGTTCAGAGCCCCCAGAGTCTATATCCTCATCAGGGCCCCAAGAGTCTATATCCTGTTTAGGGTCCTTAGAGTCTATACCCTCTTTAGGGTCCTTAGAGTCTATATCCTGTTCAGGGCCCCCAGAGTCTATCCTGTTTAGGGCCCCCAGAGTCTATATCCTGTTCAGGGCCCCAGAGTCTAGATCTTGTTCAGGGTTCACATGGTCTACATCTTGTTCAAGGCCCTCTTAGGGGCATAACTAGACTCCGACTGCAGGGGGGATGTAAGATAAATTTTTACGACAAAAATTTGTAGTTGCCTGACTTAATGTAACTATAAATGATATACATGTGTTTACAATCACAATTGGTACAGCCCCTCCCACCCCCAACCAGTTTCATTGCTAGAATTTTGCCTTCGGGAACAGTACAGCTCTAGAAAGTTCTTGTTTTTGTTCTACACCAGAATGGCTGAAAATCAACACAAACTGACAAAATTTAAGTAATGAAAAGAAGACAATTTCACATTCCCATGTTAAAACCTAATTGGGGAAGGACAGTACCGACCTCTTCAGCTACCGACCTCACCTGCTGTCTTTGTAAAATTATGGAAAGGATCATTAACCAGAGACTAAACTGGTTCCTTGAGACCAACAGAATCCTCTCCCGTCACCAAAGCGGCTTCCGGAAACGTCGCAATACTCTAGACCAGTTAATTACGCTCAACACCGCTATCTGGGAATCCTTTCCAAAAAAAGGAACATCTCATTGCCATCTTTCTTGACCTCGAGAAAGCTTTCGCCACCACTTGGAAATACAGCATTATCCGCAAACTTTACACCATCAGCCTCAGGGGCCACCTCCCCATCTTTATTCAAAACTTCCTCTCACCCAGGCAGTTCCAAGTTCATATTGGCCACACCCTCTCTAACCTCTACCCCCAAGAAGAGAGCGTCCCCTAAGGCAGCACCCTCTCCCCCACTCTCTTCAACCTGAGCATTAATGACATCGCAGACAACCTTGGCCCCAACATCAAACGTGGACGATTTTAATCATCTTTTAGTCCTCTCCTAGCTTTCCTCTTGTCGAAAATAGACTCCAACTCAGCCTCAACCAACTGCAAGTCTGGTGCAACAATAACGGTTTTAAATTCTCCAAAGACAAGACAATCTGTATGCGCTTCTGTCATTTCAGCAACCTCCACCCCAACCCGAACTTCGTGGTGAATGGCAATCGCATCCCTAAAGTTGAACACACGAAGTTCCTGGGTTTAACTCTAGACCGCAAGCTCTCCAACCAGCAAGACATCACCAACCTAAAACAGAAATACAACAGCTTCCTCAACTTCTCCGCCTCCTCTCTAACACCACTTGGGGTGTGAACCGCTATGCTTTCCTCAAAATCTTCAGGTTCACCAATCGTGCCAAGCTTGACTACGGCAATATTGTCTACTGTGTCGCTCACAACTCAATACATCAACACCATCCAAAATGAAGCCCTCAGGATTTGTCTGGGTGCCTACAGGACCTCCCCAATCACCAGCTTTTCTCTTAAAGCCAACGAACCCCCTTTCTACTTAGATGTAAAAAGCTTAGCCTCTCCTATGCTTTTAGAGTCCTCACTAACACCCAGAACCCTGTTTACAACCTCATTAGGTACACCAATTTATCCACCCTCTTTGATAGGACTAAAGCCCTATCCCCTCTATCTTACGCATTAAATTAGACCTCCATCTCGGCATCAATCCCGTGACCACTCTTGTCACCTTCTCCTGACTCACTTTTTCTCCTTGCCCCCCCCCTCCCCATTTCTTCTATCCACCTGGGCCTCTCCACTCATCACAAAACCCAAACCCATCCTAACCTCTTCATCAATCTCCACAACCAAATCAAAGACCAACTCTCAAACAACACATCCATCTATACTGATGGCTTCAAGGGAGGCAATAAGACAGCTGCTGCTGCCGTCATCTAAGACATTACCCTCAGTAACAGACTTCCCGACTCTCGTCCATCTTTTCAGCCGAGGCAAATGCCATCCTCCTCGCCCTTAACTTTATTGAGTACTCTCCGCTCAGCCACTTTGCATCTTTTCCGACTTCAAGGCTGTTCTTACTTCTTTACTCAATCTTAAATGGGATAACTTCACATCCAACCTCCTCCTCTGAAACTCCTTTCGCCCACCCTCCGCAGGAAAAGTATTTTTTTCTTCTGGATACCCAGCCATGTTGGCATCCTCGACAATGACAGGGCTGATGCAGCCGCTAAGCTTACCCTCAATCTCCCCCCTACCCCATTTCCCAAAACCCTTTTTGACATTAAACCGCTTATGGCTTCCCTTGTTCGTGACCGATGGCAAACCTCATGGGACTCAGAAATTGATAACAAACTCCACGTCATCCATCCCACCATTCCGTTCAAACCCACCATCAACAACCTCTCTCGTATCGACAACGTTCATATTACCCGTCTTAGAATAGGGCACACCCTCCTCACTCACTCCCACCTCCTTATTGGCTCCCACCAACCCCTCTGCAACAATTGCCATTGCACCCTCACAGTTCATCACGTTCTCCTTGCTTGCCCCCATGTACAACCTTCCCAGAGCTTCCCTCGCTCCCCACAACTCAATTGCCGAGTTCTTCCAGAAAAACCCTCCGGATGAAATTATTTCCTTGCTTTCCACTACAACCATATTGAGTCCCTCCCTCCCCTTCCCCCTTGCCTTCTCTCTATCTCTCTTTTTTTTCACCCATGCACCTCGGAGCCTTTCTCGATCCCAGCTTTCTGACTTTTAGTTCTTGTATTTCTCTCATTCTCCCCGTTTTATTTCCTTCCTAACTCTAGAATGATCTAACCTCTCAGGCACAATTTGACCCTCGTTGTCGTGGTACCGGTTAGCCCTCATCAAACAAACAAACATATTGGTTATTACTTCTAAACAGGCAGAAGAGAAATTACTTCAGAAAATCGAGCAAAATTGTGCTAGCGTTCATGGGAGAAAGTTTGTCTGAAGATTTCTTGTTTTTGATGCTCCAAAATGGCTTAAAATCAACACAAGGTTCTAAAATGTAAATGAAAAATCATGGGGTTCTTAGGCTAAGCAAGGGTAGGGATCCAGGAGGGGCCCTTGGACGGGGTGCAGGGGCGAAGCCCCGGAAACTCTAAAGATTTCTTGTCTGAGATGCCCCCAACATGCCAAAATGGCTGAAAATCAACACAAACTGATGACACTTTTGAAGATTTTTAGCTACAGTGTATTCTCATTCATAGTTGAACGAACTACACGTGTTTTTGTCGTAATGTGCAAGAATGATTTTTTCTTGATTTTTAAGTTTTTTTTTTAGTTTTTCCTATGCATATCAAATTTCTACTGGTTTCAGCTGGTGAATATAAGGTCCAGGTTCATCACAGTAATCCCCCCAAAATCAATTTAGCTAAAAATGGAATATTTATTCGAAAATTCACAAGAAATTTAGACTACATGCTGCAGGCTTTCATGCTAGTCCTGAACACCTATATCAAGAATAGCCAGGGAGATTTGGACTCAACTAGTACTAGGGGAAAGGGGAGGCGTGGACCCTGACACCCCAGTCCATAGAAGATCTGCCAAATCTCCATGCGGTCTACCCACGCCCACCCTTGCATCGTGAGCTCCCCTAGCACTCATAAGTCGAAGAGTACAGACAAAACTCACCCGGCAATCGAGCCATGGCCGTTTGAATCGCGGCTGAGATTACTCGCCCACGAGTTTGGTGGTAACCGAACTTCGAAAGATATATTTAAAGAATGAAGCAATAATTGCCCTGTTATATTTCGTCCATCTCCTCAACACGGAGTGGTACTTGTCAACCAACAAAAGATTATCCTCTAAGGTTAATCCCCGACAAAAGTAAATGACACAAAACCGCTGCCTTCCTTAATATTGCTATTTTTGCACACACAAAAATGTGGGTGGCATGCGCTTGTAAAGTTTGTATGAAATTGATAAATCAACACGCACCATGGTTCCCTCATGCACTATGGTTTCCCGATGCACAACGGTTCCCCCATGACCATGGTTGCCCATGTACCATGGTTTCCCCCATCCACCATGGTTCCCTATGCACCATAGTTGCACCATGGTTCACCATGCACCATGGTTACCCGTGCACCATGGTTCCCCCATGCACCATGGTTCCCCCATGCACCATTGTTCCCCCATGCACATGGTTCCCCCATCCACCATGGTTGCCCCATGCACCATGGCTCCCCCATGCAACATGGTTCCCCCATTCACTTTGGTTCCCCAATGCACCATGGTTCCCCAATACATCATGGTTCCCCTATGCACCATGGTTCCCAATGTATCATAGTTGCACCATGGTTCCCCCATTCACCATGGTTCCCCTATGTACCGAATTTGCACCATGGTTCCCCATGCATCTTACTTGCACCATGGTACCCCTGTGTACCATGGTTCCCCATGCATCATAGTTGCACCATGGTTCCCCCATGCACCATGGCTCCTCATGCACCAAAATTGCACTATGGTTCCCCAATGCACAATGGCTCTCCCGTGCAGTATGGTTCCCAAGTGCACCATGGTTCCCAAGTGCACCTTGGTTCACCCCTACACCATGGTTCCTCATACATCATGGTTCCCGGTCCAGCATGGTTCCCCCGTGCACAATGGTTCCCCCATGCACATGGTTCCCCCATCCACCATGGTTGCCCCATGCACCATGGCTCCCCCATGCAACATGGTTCCCCCATTCACCTTGGTTCCCCAATGCACCATGGTTCCCCAATACATCATGGTTCCCCTATGCACCATGGTTCCCAATGTATCATAGTTGCACCATGGTTCCCCCATTCACCATGGTTCCCCTATGTACCGAATTTGCACCATGGTTCCCCATGCATCTTACTTGCACCATGGTACCCCTGTGTACCATGGTCCCCATGCATCATAGTTGCACCATGGTTCCCCCATGCACCATGGCTCCTCATGCACCAAAATTGCACTATGGTTCCCCAATGCACAATGGCTCTCCCGTGCAGTATGGTTCCCAAGTGCACCATGGTTCCCAAGTGCACCTTGGTTCACCCCTACACCATGGTTCCTCATACATCATGGTTCCCGGTCCAGCATGGTTCCCCCGTGCACAATGGTTCCCCCATGCACGATGGTTTCCCCATGCACCATGGCTCCCCCGTGCACCATGGTCCCCCGTGCACCATGGTTCCCCTGTGCACCATGGTTCCCCCGTGTACCATGGTTTTCGCCATGCACCATGGTTCCCCGTACACCATGGTTCCCCCGTGTACCATGGTTCCCAGTGCACCATGGTTCCCCGTGCACCATGGTTGCCCTATGCACCATGGTTTCCCCGTGTACCATGGTTTCCCCATGCACAACGGTTCCCCGTGCACGATGGCTCCCCCATGCAACACGCTTCACCGTGCACCATTGTTTCCCCGTGCACCATGGTTTCCCGTGCACCATGTTTCCCCAATGCACCATGGTTCCCCCTATGCACCATGGTTCCCCGTGTACCATGGTTTCCCTGTGCACCATGATTCCGCGTGCACCATGGTTGCCCCGTGCACCATGGTTCCCCCATGCACCATGGTTCCCCGTGTACCATGGTTCCCCCGTGCACCATGGTTCCCCCATGCACCATGGTTCCCCGTGTACCATGGTTCCCCCGTGCACCATGGTTCTCCCATGCACAATGGTTCCCCTATTCCCCATGTTTCCCCGTGCACCATTGGTCACAGTCAATTGGGTCCAAATATTGTTGATTTTCCTTCTCGATTCCAAAAATTTGCCCTGGCTGCCCGCGCCGCTAAATATCAGGTGTGAAAATAGTTGTGTTTGATCTGTTCATTAACAGTGGCGGTGCCAGGATTTTGTTCATGAGGTGGAGGGGGAGGGGAAGTGTTTCCTATGGGGGCAAAGACCTAATCGGACAAAATATGTCACTTTACAAAAAATTCTGGAGAGCAAGTGGGGGAGGGGGAAAAGGCGATCTCGCTTTGTCAAACGAGATTAAAAGAGTTTTAAGATTACTTTTCTGATGACATTCAGACCACGTGATATTTTGCATGTTGTAGAAGTTACGTTCTATATTTTGGTTGTTAGTACATTTTGACTAATCCTAGAAAAGCCTCTAGCTGTCTAGACCCGACATTAAGGCCGAATCCTTTTAAAATTTGAAATTTTCTTGACTTGCAGTTTGGCCTTTACAAACTTAATTTGTTTGTTTTTTCTTCTTGAAAACGATTGGCTTGGTGCGCTTGGGACAATCTACCAACCAGCAGTGGCGGCGCTACGGATGGCATTTTCCCCCACAAGTTCGCTAACATCAAATGTAGGCTACTTCTATATAGCTATCCCGAATGTGGGAGTTTTTATTCAAGAAGTACAACAGTTCTAGCCAGACGTACAAACAACAAATCATTTTAAATGTGACATGACCAGATGACGTATATTATATGACTGTATGACTTAATTTATTTGCGCAGGTAGCTAACATCAGTATTTGTTTGCAAGGTACAACAAATTATATGGATGTTTTTTTTTGTGAGGGTGGAGTGAGCAGAGGTATCGCTCACATGTTAACAAATCCGGAATTTAGGGTACAGGGGCCATTAATTCAGAGGGGTGTTCGAAAACCTCTTTGTAAAGGAGAGGAAAGGGGCAAAATTTTAGGACTTGTAATTGTTGAATTATGCATTTCAAACTTGATACGAATCCAACATTTCACACGCTACACTTCCAGCTTAATAATTACGAGAGCTCTCTCGAATTTATGCGTTTGCTCCGCTTCACAACAGACCTTATGCACGGGTTGGGGTTAAAGTTTGTAAGGGGGCGTGTCAGGAGGAGCATGTTTCTACCTCGTATAAAAGAGCTAAATAAAAGTAAAAAAGAACAGGAGACAAAAGTTTCGGGCGAGGGGTACCCATCCACCGATTTTAGTTTATGTGTGTTTTACAGTTTTTGAGTTGTAAGCGACACAAAATGAATTGTTGCATACGCACATATACCCCTAAACACACACACACACCCATACACACAAAAACACACATACATACGCAAACATCACCCAGTTATTTGCTTAAACAGCAAAGTGACTACAATATCTCATCCCCACAAATATATGTGTATGTGGGTGATGCGAAAACAAAAGCATTTTGATGTATTTTCTTGTTCGTTCATCACATTCATAATTTATATAACAACACAAGCAATTTTCAAAATCCAAACCTACTAAACTAAGAATATCACTCTCTTGTCAGTACGTGGCTGGTGCTTGTCAGTACGTGGTCGGTTCTTTTCAGTGTGTGGTTGGTTCTTTTCAGTACGTGGTTGGTTCTTTTCAGAACGTGGTTGGTTCTTTTAAGTACGTGGTTGGTTCTTTTCAGTACGTGGTTGGTTCTTTTTAGTACGTGGTTGGGTTTTTTCAGTACGTGGTTGGGGGTTTTTCAGTGCGTGGTTTGTTCTTTTCAGTACGTGCTTGGTTCTTTTCAGTGCGTGGTTGGTTCTTTTCAGTACGTGATTGGGTTTTTTCAGTACGTGGTTGGTTCTTTTCAGTACGTGGTTGGTTCTTTATAGTACGTGGTTGGGTTTTTTCAGTACGTGGTTGGGGGTTTTTCAGTGCGTGGTTGGTTCTTTTCAGTACGTGGTTGGTTCTTTTCAGTGCGTGGTTGGTTCTTTTCAGTACGTGATTGGGTTTTTTCAGTACGTGGTTGTTTTTTTCAGTGCGTGGTTAAACCAAACTTTTCTATGTGTCCATAAACCTTAACGGGCCCTTATTTTGTTCTTAAAAAGAGCTTTCAACTCTCGTTTAATGGAACCTCTGAAAATAAAAATATATCATGGTTGAGAGAAGGGTTCTTTGTTTGTTGATTTACTCGTTTGTCTTTTATAAATAGTCTTTGCAAATTTTAAGGTTATTGCAAAACTGCATCTTTAATCAAACAATTCAGTTATTAAACAGTTAAACGAATGACCGTTTTTAAACCAGGGCATTATTTCTAGTCGAAGAGAAATGAGGTGGAAAATAGAAGCGAAGTTCTGTACGTGAGGACCACACGCTTACAAATTACAGGCACCTTTTAGCTCGATCTACTCAGGATTGGAATTTTAAACTTCCGAAAAAACGACCCTGTTATTTTGTATTGCAATCGTAAACACCCTTTTGGTAAATGGACGGTCAACCTGAAAAGCGTCAAGTGTCCGTTTTTAACTATATGACAATGGAAATTACATAGTAAATGAAATAATCAATGTGAGACCCTTCTATTAAATTTACGTCAAGACGCTCACGGTTGTTTTATTAACCATTCGTCACTGGTAGGAAACCCACCGGCATTCGAACCCGGGACGCTAGAATGTCAAGATGAAGCGTGCCCGAACTGCCACGAATGTCTTGAAATATGGAATGCTTAACAGAAAATACTTGCCCTTTATTGAATTTTCTTAGCCGAGGTGCTTGAAATAACACCATCTGAGTTTATAGGGAATCCCTTTAAAAAGCCCTGTATTCTGAAGTCTACATACTGGTCACACATTACTGCATAATGCCATAATGCTTTATGCCATTTACTACATCAGGTTTATTTAAACAGGTAAAAGGGATTGCTCCCTTTGCAACTGTCAGACTATTGTCAAAGAATTCAATAAGGATATGCAGTACGAAAAAATAGCTCTGCTATGCATACAATCCTCAAAATCCTAAAATTGGACCGTGGCAACTGATATCCCCAGTGGCATAGTCACGAGGGTAGGGGCAGGAGGGGGGTGCGGATCTCCCAACACACCTTTTTCAGGAAATCTAAAAAAAATAGGGATAATTTTTATTTTTTTATATCTTTTTTGCTATTATAAAACAAAATTTCCCTCAGAAGAGGGCTAAATTTGAACACTTCATTTGCGTAGGAGGGGGGGGGGGGTCTAGGACCTTCTCGGACCCCCTTACGTTTTGGATGCTGGCTACGCCACTGACCCCTTCCTTATCCAAAAATGAATAATTAAACTAAATCAAGAGGCTAATTTTGAAGAGTTGCAGTGATTTTGGGTAAAACAAGACTTCAAGCGAGTAAGAAGAGCAATTTGCCAAACGATACTCATTTAATGTTCAGCGTAGAAAGTTCAGTTCTACGCAGGAATTTCACTGTAAAAGACCACGGAGCCAGAACGCAGACGTTTTTGACACATTTCTAGCAATAATTTTTACTCAGTATTACCATCATTTAATTCGGCATTGTCTCCTTACATGCCTTAATACCGTCGGAGGACTACGTTTTTTGTGTTTACAAGGTAAGTAAATAAGTTGGTAGCCATCGAAAGTAAACGTTTGTTGTTTCGGTGATGTTACATATCCGTTGCATATGGCCCATAGCGCTGTATTGACATGGTTGCTCACTGGTTCCTGGTACGAAGCAAGGGTGGGGATCCAGCCTGAGGGGAAGAAGTCCCGCTTATGGGTTCCTTGAAAAGGGTTTAGGGAGCGAAGCCCACGGAAGCTCTAAAGATTGTTTGTCTTTGATGCCCCAAAATGGCTGAAAATCTGAAAATTAAGACAAATTAAAAATAATTCGGAAAATTTAATTAACTATAAGAAGATGATTTTAAATTTACTAAGATAAGCATTAGGCCTATATCACTCTAAAAACATATTGGTTAAAATTAACCAGGAAAGAGTTAATTTCTTATCAGGTTCCGGGTCAATATGCTACCCACACAATCCTGGTTAAATTAACAAGGAAATCCGGGTTAACTCATTGTAACACGTTTTCTGGTTAATGTAACATAATCATCCTGGTTAAAAAATTTACCATATATTTGTCAACTCCAGCAACGAATGGGGTTAATTTGAACACTTTACCCTGGTCAATATCAATTTTCACCTAAAGAAATATCCATGTAAATGTGTTGCTATTATCAGTCCGGAAGCATGCCTATTAATAGAAACATTTATAACACGTAGGAAGATGTAGCCATTTTGTTCAGATGTTGCGATAAAATATCATAGTTTTTAATTTATGTACTTGGACGTTGGAATACTAAAATTTATCGTGTTGAAAAACAGTTGAAATTTCAAAATGACCGTTTCGCGCCTTAAAGCCTAGCTCTATTGTCTATTGTTTTTAGTATTCCGTAAACGGCGTTGTGAACATATCATATGGGAGTCGAAAAGTTGTAGTCATGACAGTAATGAAAGTATTTTTACGAGTTTTAAGTTTCCCCCAGCAAAGATATTTTTCCCAGACGTATTTCAAATTTAAAATATGTAACATTGCATAAGGCCTTACACCTAGGATAGCAAAGGATCATGGGAAATATCACAAAACGGCGGCTTCCATGTAGCAAAATGTTCCCATTTTTAGTATGTTCCCATTAATAGGCATGCTCCCGGACTGATTATTTAACATAGAATAACAACACTAACAACATTGATCATTTTCGAAGGTATGGGATGGAAGTTCTTTGCCCAATTAAATTGCCATGCAGACAATTATTGAATAGTACTGTACTGGTTGTACACAATACAGTGACTACTGTAACATAGCTGTATATAGGGTTACCGTTTCAAAACATCCAGAAAAGTACGTTCTCCTGAAAATTGAGAAAATTTGGGGAAAATTGTGCCAGGCGTTGATGGGTGAAGCCTTGGCCTAAAGATTTCGTTTTCTCTCTCTTTTTTTTCACAATGAAAAGAAGAAAATTTAAATTCTAATGATAAAATCTACTCAGATAAGCATTAAGGTTACCATTTCTGAAAACTGTCAGGCAGAAAGGAAAAACAGAATAATACAATTCGGCCAAAATTGTTGGGTTCATAGCTTAGAATCAACACTGATGACAAAAAGTCCAAATTGTAATTGATGAAAAGAAGATTATTTTAAATTATAATGTTTAAATCTACTCAGATAAGCATTTTGGGTAACCATTTCTGAACATGTCGAGGAGAAATTGAGAAAATTGGCAGGTTCATGCATGGATACAGCTCTGGTAGTGTCCAGAGGTGAAGCCCCGGAAGATTTCAAGTTTTGATGCCCCAAAATGGCGCATGATCATCGGTGTTCTGGATTTTAAACGTGTGTGGGTGGGCATCTGTCATATGCATCCCAGTTGCCCAACCTGAGTCCAATCAGCATCATACCGAGTCGAGTGATAATTATGATATCTATTCGGGCATCATCCGACATTTTGCAACTCTGCCCGACTAGGTGCCTAAGTAGGATATTGTCAGCATCATGATGCCGAGTCGGGAGGATATGATTCTGATATCTAGACGATTCGGGCATGGTTGATTCTCTAATTTAAACAGTACATCCGCCATTTAAATCTCTACCCGACTAGGGACTATATATCTAAATATGATGTTGTCAGCATCACGATGCCGAGTCGGGAGATGGTTGAGATTTATCTCTGGTTTAAACAGTACATTTTACATTTTACAAATGCTGCCCGACTAAGTGCCCAAGTAGAATGTTGTCAGCATCATGCCGAGTCAACATGATTCTAATATCTATCCGAGTCGGACCTGATGATTGAGATACGCTCTGATAGACAGATAGAAGTCACGGTACATCCGACATTATTATGTACATCGCTTCCCGACTAAGATCAGTGTTCGGCTAACTGGTAGGAGAAGGAGAGGAGAGGGGGCGAGGTGGCTCGATGCCATGAAGATAGCAACACAACAATAACATTTATCATTTTTAAAGTAATTTTCTTTTGCGCAGAAACAAATACATAAAGGTCAGAAGGTAGGCCTATAATCAACTTTTTCACAATTGTTTCCATATTGGGTCATTTTTTTGCCCGACGAAAAAGTCAAAATTAAAATTTCCCGACTATTTTTGTATACACACACATGCACCCCTTACGTTACGCCCCTACTCATTGTGTAGATTTTGTTTCAGGAGCACACATAATCTATATCTGGCTCAAGGCCCCCACTGGCTATGAGCAGTGAACAGTATTCATCCGACTTACTGGTAATATAGCAGAACGTTTGGCACTTAACTGCTTAATTATACTAACAAAAAACTTGCTCTGCAGCTGATTGACTGCGCGTGACATGTCCTTCCTATTGAAGTTCCAAAGTCCCCGAACAAACTTTTGTTGGTCCTAGATTTACTTTGCCTGTCACGTCTGTGGATAGATGTTTTACGTGACCATCTTTAAGTTAGGGATGGAGAGTAGGCGAGTGGAGGGGTGAGCAGGCGAGGGGGAGGGTGAGCAGGCGAGGGGGAGGGGGGACGAGTGGAGGATTTGGCAGGAGAATGGCGAGGCATGTTATCGAGTGAGAGGGGGAGTGCAGTAATCTTCGTCATCATCGATTCCGAAAACGAGAAAAACATTTAAATTCAACAATTCATGTCTTGAAACTGAAAGGCTTTTAATAACAACAGTTGAGATTGTTCTATCCAGAATGACGATGTAATGTTCTTTATCAAACTATAAATTATATGGAGAGATGTCAAAACCAGTTGATCTTTCATGCACTCCTCTCAATGTTGAACGGAAGATCCCAATCAAATCCTTCTTCCTTCTTAATCATCAATTCTTGAATGTGAAGGCAACTTCCTCTCTGTGCTACTGAACAGGGTTTGAGAACGGGGTTATTTCCTATTGAAAATGTGGGCAGTGAACAAATTCAAGCTCATGCATGGTCTCTTGAGGGATTTGTTCAAATGCTGATCCTGGCCAGGGCTGCCGAGAGGATCGCGGGGTCCTGGGGACAAACTGAAAGTCTGGGTCCCCGTATCGGAAAACTCTGAACAGGAAATAAAAAGGTCATCATCTATTTCTGTTCCAATTTTATACTGTTTTCCACATTGTCAGGCATGGGTTTTCGCCAATTGTTGGCCCCCTTGTTTTAACGGGCATTCCTTTCCTTAATTTGTATGGGCCTCCTAAGACCCTCTCGGTGGCACTGGTCCCGGCCGTTGAAAGGGATCCATTACCTACCGAAAGGAGTATGAAGCAAGGACGCTGGAGGTGGCAACTTGCCGCCATGGGAGGATTTTACCTTCCCAGTTGGCAACTGGACATGTAAAATTTAAGAAAATTTCTAAAATTTGATAAGATCATTGGAAAATAACTCGGCGAACGGTATCCCTTAGAACAATGTATATTTGCATGGGGATATTTGTTCAAATTGCTGGACAGCAATGTTTGTTGGAAACATATTACCAGTACATTTTTCGCTCGTAATCGGAATATTAAAAAATAGGTGTGTGTTTTTTGTTTGTTTTTTAACTTCCGGGTTTGGCTTTGCTGTATGTATGGATACACTTTGCTGATTAAGACAATCTTTGCGGCAACCCAACTTCCTCCAAACCGAAGGAAAGTCATCCACTTTCGCAGATTTACTCAATTTTGTTTTGAAATTATGTTTTTCATTAATGCCATTTTTCGAAGGGACGAGAGGGGTTTCGCACACTGCCAATGGCATATATTTTTAGACTTCTTTCCTCCCAAGGGGTAATTGTTTTCCAACATTATTTCTAAAATCTCCGAACATTTCAGACATTAATGCGTCTTATTGCAGCGCTTAATAAGTTTACGGCTATAAAATCATGTCTTATGAGCGCATGAGGTCAACCTATTTGTACCTGTAAATATAAAATCGCCCTCGCTTCCAGCCCCCCTTCCTTCTTGCACACAGACATCCTGGTGAATCCCCCTGCCACATTTAAGCCATCATATATAGCTACAGTATTTGAACAACTTTTGTTAATTCATCATTAGCCTATACGTTTTGAGCGGGGTGGGGTATCAGCCAGCATGCAGCATGGTTGCAATTTTAAAGCTTTTTGAAAATTTAAAAAAAAAAAATGCAATGGAAACTAATATCATGATAATAACTACTGATAGGCCTTCATGAAATTGTGGTCAGCCGGGGGAACCGCCCCTCCCCCCCTCCCCTAATCCCCTTGCATAGCAATTTCTTTGTTGGTATATCCCTGTATGAGTCCAAATCTGGTCTATAACAAATTACTTATGTAAACCGAAATTGAAGTGTATGCGCAACCCGGTAAACAGCCACTGATTGAATTGTTTGGGTAGCTGCCACGCTATGTAGAATGCAACAATCTTGATTCTCTTGCGAGAAAGCCACCGTCGTTCATTTTCACAAGAAAGGATAAGAAATTAAGGTGTGCTGAAGGATAGGCCTATACATGAGTGGATTACATTTCAAACAAATAATATTTTTTTTTAAGCACGTCTTCCGCAATTCCAAATCAATGTTTACCCATGTTGGATAAAATGTGACAGCTTTGCAGAACTTGGCAGGTAAGTAACTTGCACTCTATACAAAATGGCATTACCAGCTCTATATACGTCTATATACTTTTTCTTCTTCATTCTGAAATTTTTTCCGAAGGCTGGGATGCTGAAATGGCACACCCCCATTTTTTGTGCTCCTGTGTGTGGCAAGGCTGATTTCAACATTTTCCATCTTTTTTCCTACCATTCCTCAATGTAACTTATAGTTTTAGGGCTGTTTGGGGTGACCCGTTTCAATCACAGCTTACACCCCATTTTTTGTGCTCCTGTTTTTTTTTTTTGCTGTGATAATTCCTGAATGTATCTATCATTTTCAGCATCAAAAAGCGGAATCCAGGGTATCCTTCTGCGGCAAAAATATATCTTTAATTAAAGTTGTTTTGCTATTGCATATGCATAAGCTCTGAAGATTCCACGTTTTTGATGCCCCAAAATCATTGCTCAAAATGATAGATAAATTTTCGATCATATGGTTTCAATTATCACAGCCAGGAAAAGAAACAAACTAATTCTAACATTAAACACATTTCCAAGATTGTTTTGACTGAATAAGATTCTCTTTTTCTTGTGAAATTTAGACAAGAAAAAGCAAAAGATGCAGGTGATATTTTCTTTACTTTCCATGTTTCAGTGACCTTTTCAGAGCTTTTAATGAAATATCCAATATTTTGCCTGAAATTCTTAATTTTCCGATAACTTCTTCCGTACTTGCTTACAGGCTTAGGTATATAAATAACAACAACCCAAATGCTAATCTGAGTTGACTTTAACGGTTACAATTTGATTTAATTTAATTTTTACTAATTGAATATCTATATCTGCAGCTTACATGTTTTAAGCCATTTTGGTGCGTCTAAAACACATTTTCAGAAATTTTCATCTTTTTATCACTTCAATTATTGAACTTCTGTTTGATATAAGCCATTATTGGGCATCAAAAAGAAGAAATCTACGCGTTTCGCCCCTGGACCCCAGGTTTTTCCCGAATTTTCTCCACACAAAAAAAGTTTTTAAATATCCTGAAATGAAAAGGGGACATTTTGTTCTGCTTATGATAAACCAAATGCTAACCTGTTTTGATTTTAACATTATATTCTAAATTATCATCTTTTCATCACTTTGATTTTTGAACTTCTGTGTTTAATTTAAAACCAATTTGAGGCATCAAAATCAAGAAATCTGCAGAGCTTCCGGGGAGTTCGCCCACTGGACCCCTACCAGGGTATCGCCCAATGGCGTAGCCAAGGCAAGGGGGTAACCAAGGCAAGTGGGGTGAACCCCCCCCCCCCCCATTTTATCGAGTAATTTAGAAAAACCAAACAAAATTACCCCCAGAAGTGGGCTAAATTTAAACACTTTGTAATGGGAGGTCTAGGACCTTCTCCCCCTCACTTTGCTGGCTACGCCTCGCCCCTGGACCAACAAGGGGCCCCACGCCGTTTCGCGCGCAAAGCGTGCGCTGTGCCGCTTTCTCACTAGAAGAACAATATTTAAACACGATTTCGGTGACTGACTACATGGTGGTGCACGTGTGGGCCCAGGTACACGGAGGTATCACTTTCCTTTTTCTTTCCACTCACCACGACATATTTATCTTTTTCCTGTTTCCATCATTCAGGAAAGCGAATCTACAGACAATCAGCTGGCATGAAAGCAATGCGAGGTAGCGTCGAGGACAAAATTCAGTCCCATCGACCCGAGTCGCTACCAGATCGGCGATACAGACTCATAGATGAGTCGACGTCCGGAGACGAATCCGAGTCCAAAATCATAAGAGATGGTTTTTTGGACAAAGAATCGTCCAGCGCATTCTTCCAATGGCGATCCAAGTACTGTATTCTTACATCAGAACATTTGACCGTCTACCGGTGGCATTCAAAAAAGGTCAAAGGTCGTCATGTGCCCCACGAAAAGGTCAGAAACATTCTATATCGATTTCCGCTTGACGAAGTCACAGCCATGTGCAACATCATGAAAGGAAACAGGCATGTATTTTTCACGATATGTACTAAAGATGGCCGCTTAGATTTAAGGGTACCGACGAGAGATCGTGATTGGTTGACTAAAATTCAAATTGCTGTAATGGAAAGGAAAAATCGGATGGAATTTGTGAGGGAATTAAAGTCCAGAACTAATTTATTCGCGAGTAAACGAAAGAAACACATCAGGAGAAGATCTTTCAAGAAAAATCCACAGTACGGTGATGGTAAAAAATATAATACTTTCCATGCTTCTCAAGTTTTCCCTTCTTAATTTTTACATTACCCCCTCCCTTCCCATCCGTTATACCCAACTCCCGATAAGTGGGTCACGTTTATAAACAACGACAATGACAAATAACAAAATGAAACCGAAAATAAACCGTTTACAAATTTGGATGGTGCTCGTCACGTGACGAGGGGGAAGGGCGACCCAACTTGAATTCCTTAAAGGATTGAAAATCTTAAAGGATTAGTTCAGGGGTCAAGCAAGTCCCTTAGAGTTCGTGCTCCTTCCCCCTCCACCCCCTCCCCTCCCCCTCCTTCCCCCTCTCCACCCTCCTTCCTCCTCACACACACACACACACACACACGTTTGTTTTAAAATGATATTTGTAATTACTATTAATTTTCAGAGGGACGAGAGGGGTATCGCACACTGCCAGTGGCATATATATTTTTGTTTTTTTAGACACCCCTGGCTGTTGTCATGGTACCTCCTCCGCTTCCGGCAACACTGGCATAATCAGACCAGGGAGTTGGCATTTAGATAATGCCAACTCCCTGATCAGACCAATGTGTGTTTGCAGGGCATGATATGTGTGGGTCATGTATTCTTGACATTCGTCTCTTCACAGGTATTGGAATTACAATAAGAAATGAAGGGGAGAGCATAGTAGTTGTGCGACTATTTCCTGAAGGCCCAGCTGCAAAGAAGGGAACCTTGAGCGTTGGTAAGAATTCGGAACCTGTCCCTCTGTACTTTCAGGCATATAAAGTGACATACAGACATAGGACTGTTTTGAATACAATTATGTGTGTCAAATGTTAATTTTGTTTACCAAACAGCTCACTGGAGCTTAAATTGTCAGATATGGTCCTGAGAATGAGGTAATCTCATAGAATGTATGTGTAGAAGAGGTGGGGTGGGAGGGGGGAGGGGGAGGGAGGGGGTGGGGGTTAATGTGGAGGTGTAGGCCTATGTCGAGAAGACGTGCCCAACTGACCCATAATGCAAGGATCCCAGTTCGAGCATGTTGCACTCTAAACAAAATTGTTCATTTTCAATGAAGTAAATGAAATTTGTGTTTGAACAAGAACAATCTGCGCAATTCATAAAGAGTTTCTTATTTTGACTAGGGGACGAAGTTCTCTCCGTCGATGGGATCAACGTGTTCGGGAAACACGCGGAAGATGTCGCGGAACTCATTAAATCAAGGCACTCTCATGTAGTTCTTCTCATCAGACCCACTGCAGACAGAGTCGGGTTAGTATGTTTCCAGGGCCGTAAATCATGGTATACTTGCTCACATTTTGGGCAGAATAGAAAAAGGTTGTGAAAAACGCTGTTCCCTACTTCTTGTAGGAATATTTTAGCTGCATGACCCCCCTTCCCCCACCCCCACTTTGAGAATGTAACTTAGGTCCATGTATGTAAATTGTGTGTTTCTCGTACAACTTCCGTATACAGTCATGCATGCCATGTAAACAGTATCATGATAATGTCAATGTTAAGCCTTCTCTTTAAATGCATTTAAACTTATTTTACCTTAGCAACGCCTCTGGAAGGGAGGGCTTTTAATGTGTGCTCAGGCATCAGTCCCAGCATGGAGCACGAGTCTTGCACCCTGCGAATGTCTATGCCCCTTGTGTCAAATAAAAATACAAAAACAATGGAATATGCAGACGCTGTTAAAAACACTCTCTTGGAGTGTTACCTACCTATCCTCTTCATGCCAAATGACACACAGCTGTGTTTCCATGTGCATGTATCCGTATGCGGTAGCGTATATACTGCTTGAACTTAAACGAACATTGGGAAAGAATTCGTGGACACTGGAAATGAAATAACCCATATATGTGAATGGAATATTATTTATGCCAAACATAAGGTGAAGGCAAATAACTCAGGCAACACACTAGCTCTATGACACATGCAATCATTGTTACAGTTGGGTTCATTTTGTCAGGAAAACTTATTAACTCTTATTATCAGTTTATGTGATTCAACCTAATGAATTGGTAGTTTGCCATGCCCATCTCAAACCTATTAACTTTCTGGTTTTGAAGGGGAAAACATTAAATAATTGAATTAAATAATTTAATTGTGTGTAGGGTAGAGAAAGTGTTATATGTAAATAATACAGGAAATATACATCAATTAGCTGCTACAGGTTACATGAAATGGTGAGTAAATTCAGATGTTTAAAACAGATCAACACATATTATTCTGCCATTAACTTCTAAAAATCATTCCTATACATTTTCATGTACATTTTTGATAGAAGAATTGGGTCTTCATTTGTAGAGCTAACCAATTTACAAAAAAATAAGTAACAAGCTTTGACATCATTTTGATTTACTGCAATGACTACCTGTACAAATTTAACTCAACAACAGAACAACTGGTAATCAACTTTACAAACATTCCTGACAGTTTTCTTATGAGACATCTTCTGTGCATGACCATTATGTCATAAGTCTTCCACTTATTACTACAGCTTTAGCTGAAATCAGCGAACTTTGTGAAGGGATGCTGATGTAGATATAGATATACCACACTATTTTACAATATGAGTTTTTAAAAAGAAACACAAATCAACCAAATTTGAGGTTTTTTCTATGCAGCCTAACAACTATACATCGCCATAGTTAATAAAGGGTTGCCTATAGTCCACTGAGCTAAGCCTAGTAAAAGACATGTTGAAATGTGATTTTTCATGTCTGTTTACTGCAAATAAAAGCCTGGTCCGCAGGATTTGATGTTAAATTTTCAGTCTTGGGGTTTGTGTCATTTTTTTGGGTTAGGCAGACAATTTGTTGTGTATAAAAAGGGTACACTAAAATTATCATTTCATTTCCTCATAAGCTGATAAAGAGTACATTCTACTGCCCAGAAAAATCATTATACATGTACCTGGAGTCAGAAAACATTTGGGCAGGGTATTGTGTACTGCAAAATGATATCCAGGTATTCAGCTCACTTATATCTGGTACAAAATTGATTTACACTGCAAAATATTTTCTTACTCTGTAGTAAAAGATAAAAGTTGGAATACTATTGCACTGTAATATGATTAGTTCATTGGATACCAAAGCAAAAACAAATGAGAGTAAAACTAAAGATTGCCTATCAATGAGTAGAGAACTTTTCCATGCAGCAAAATTTTCAAGTGGAGCTTTTTTTTATCTTCCCAACTTGGAAGCTTGAGAAACTTTTGCAAACAAATTGAAAGCAACTTTGATAAGTAGTACACATAATTTGAAAAAGAATGCACCCATGGATTAGAAGAATTAGGCTACAATACAAGATATATGCCTATTTTAAAGTTAAACTTTATGAATTTAGGGCCTGCAATTGTTGGTATATGATGTTGAACTGAAAAATGTGAATGAAACTGAAAACTTATAGTTTTTTCAAATAGAAATAAAAGTAATAAGTGAGCAATTTGATCTACTGTATCTCTACCTATCTAAACAAGTTGGCATTTAAGTTACTATTACTTTGTTTTTTACACATCTATCTGCCAGTTGGTCAGCCTGTTCAGACTTTGTTTGATGGGTGTTTTGTTGATAGGCACATGCCAATTAAAAAACTAATTAGACCTAGGCCTATATTGGTCTCAATGCCCACCCGACCCTAGCTAACAATTGTAATGCTGCATTTTAATCAAACATGGCCTTTTTACCATGACAGATATCTACTAATATTTTCTTTTGTCTTTAATTAGCTGACGTATTTTTCTTTGTTAATGACTGCTGACGTTTATTGATACACATAGGCTCTACTGTACAATGTATTCTAATCCAGTAAATGTTGTTAGTGTACATATAACAAATGTCCTATAGTAAAAGCGCGTGTACAGTGAGTATGTGGCTAATAACTAACCCCACCCGAATCTACTATAACATCTGGAAATCATTTTTCTTGAGTCTGTGGGGAAATGGAGATGATCCCTCAATAACAAAACAGCAAAAGTAAACAACAAATTGCAAAGAAATAAAAAGTAATATTATAAGCTTGAAATGAGTATGTTGTTACAAATTCTAATTAACAAATTGATTAGGAACTTGAAGGCTTGAAGGTTTCTCAAATCAATACCATGGTAATGTACATATAGGCCCTAACGTTATGCTACCAAATTGCAAATGGTTTTACACAATGTAACGTTAGGCTCAAGTTAGTAACGTTACTGTAGCCTGGCTAGGCAACACAATGACCTATGATTACCCCGGCGACGCTTTTTGAAAGCAATCAATCGCCACATACAATGTCTGAATAAAATAAGATTTGATAAGCAACTTCTTCGTGTTCCTAAATAAAACTGAAATTATTGCCCATATTTGTCAGAGTTTACGTCGGTCAGTTAAGGTAAAACTAACGGCGTACGTTCGGTGTTAGCTAGCTTCAGACTGCTCCACAACAGCTGGCACAATGAGGATAGCAATTTATTTCAGGTTTACTGAAATTGTTTAAGACATCTAATAGTTTTGATCATTTATCCCTGATCAGAAAAGTTGTTCGCGTAGTATTTTTCTTAAAATATACCTATCAGTTAGGCCTAAGTTAGTAAGTGCGATACATGTCTGTCTACAAATCTAATGCTGCGCTAAAGTGTTGTCGTTCTGCATATACTGTTAAAAGAAACCGTTGTTTTTGTGTTCTTGTTAGAAATAAAATGAACGTTATTCTTGCTTAGAAAGACAAGTTATGATTAAAACTAATATAAATATAATTGATTTTTGGGAGTAAAGAATTTCCATTTTTATTTTTTAGGTTAAATTTGCAGTTTGCCTATTTTTTTTTTTATTGACTCCAATTTTCAATGTACCGACATATCTGCTGCCCTCTCTTGGAAGCAGCTTGAGTGGAGGACGAACCAAAAAGTATCACACTGTAGGCCCTAGGTATAGGACTTTGTCTCTCGGCCTTCACGACGTCACACTCCGATCATACTCCGATCATACTGAGAACGATTTTCAAAAAGTTAATGTGAAGTGCTTATGTTTGTTGGGTAGTAATTTTGCACGGTATGTTCAGTGCCTTAACCACATTGTGCGCAACACAGGGAGCAAACGAGATGAGATGCGTTATTAAATCCTGCAATCAGGTTAAACGTCGGGGAAGTGTAAGTACACGAATGTGTCCTGCTTCTGATACGATTTTGATTTGAAAGTTGATTTAATTAAGCCTTGATTGGTTGTTTCTCTAAAACTATCTAACGTTATTGTTCTACCTGACTCAATTGTAAGTCTTACTTTAAGATCGCTCGGCGTTAACACAATCCTCATGCCCAAATCACGTAGTGACCTAGTACGTGTCCACATACCCAAATAGAGCAGATCTCCAAATCTACCAATTAGGGTATGTGCCCATGTCCATTGAAAAAGTAGCGCCACACACTAATCAAAAGTCAATGATTTAACACGTCTCCAAAAAAAGTTCCCAGATTTTTGTGGGAGACTTTAATTTCGATATCAAATTCAACTCCCTTCTCACTGAAAAATTAAACACACTAACTTCAGTTTGTTTCCACTTGCAGTTGTAAAATTTGGAGAGAAACTACAACGATAAATGGTCAAAATTAAAAGGAAAGAGAAAAAAAGCAGCAATTCTTGTCAGTTTTTTTTTTTTTTAAATCGTGAAGCGCTCTTAACAATACATGTCATGTAATACCGGCGCATGTGCATGTGCGTGCACATATAAAATGTATTACGCCTCGCAATTAGCGTGCGCAGTATTTTGAATATCTTATCCTCGTGACGCGTACTCATAGGGGGCCTATGGCGTTATACGCGTTGGAATTGCAACACTCGAACAGTATAATCCAATTCCTGCGCTTTATATACGCCCGTGAAAAACGCCGTGGAAGTTCCTCGCCCGTGTTGCTCTTTCTCTAACTTATTTATCCTCGCATACGCGTAACAATGCTCGGAGTAGAAAATTCAGTTATACGCAGGATTTTTACTGTAAAAGACCACGGAGCCAACACTTTCAGGTAACAACGTTTTTGATATATTTCTAGCAATACGTTTTGCTCGATGATATCATCATTTGATTCGGAAACGTCTTAATACCGAGGACTAAATTGTGTGTGTTTACAAGGTAAAGAGAGAAGCTGGTAGCCATCGGCAGTAAAAGTTTGTTGTTTCGATGATGTTTCAACAGTTTCATAATATTGCAACAGCATTGTATTGAGCTGTAGGCTTACTAATTGTGACCTAATCCTCTCCAGCGTTTATACAAAAAATGTTTTTATGTAAACACGCTGGACAGGGTCAAGCCCCTTGACCCTACCATGAACCCAGAAATTTGGGCCAAAGTTTTTTTCAATTTTGAGAGGAAATTTCTCTTCTGCCTATTTAGAAATGCTAACCCGAAATTAACGCTTATCTGAGTAGATTTCAATTTACCAATTGTCTTCTTTACATCAATTATATTTTCCGAACTTTAGTTGGGGCAACACATAAAGCTTCAGACCAAGGCTTCACTTATGAACGCGTGCACAATTTTGCCCGAATTTTCTCAATTTTCAGATGAATTTTCTCCTCTGACTGCAACATGTTATGTACTTATCTAGGTATGATTTACATTTGTCTTCTTATCATCACTTAAATTTTCCGAACTTTTTCAGTTTATGTTGATTTTCAGCAAGTTTGGAACACCAAAAGACAAGAAATGTTCAGAGCTTCCGGGCCCCTTCCCCCTTCAAAATGGCCATGAAGCGGGCCTGGATCCCTACCGTGCTTCTCACCAGGAACCCACGATTTTTTTAATTTAAAAGCTTTTTTAAGCAATTTTGGGGCATAAATAAAAAGAAAAATCAGAGCTTCCGTAAGCGTCACCCACTTGACCTCTATCAAGGACGCCGTCATAGGACACTAAGAGGGTACATGCTGTTTCGCAGTTCCGCGTTTGGTACTTTAGTATTTGTGCCCCAATCCCAAATGTCTGGCAATGATATTCGTTGATCGGGGTTGAGGTGAGGGGTTGTTCCAAATTGTTTTATATTGTGTAATTGTAAATACTCATATATCGCTTATAGATAAGTCGGACAAGTGCAAATTTTCGTTGGAAAAATTTGTGTAATCCCCCCCTCCCCCCACTTCCCCCTCTCCCCACTTCCCCCCCCACTTCCCCACTTCCCCCTCCTAGTTACGCCCATTGGAAAAATGAATTACAACACTTGCATTGATCTGTTGATTCATCATCGAAAGAAAAAGCTGTCGTCTTTATTGTGTGAAATCCTTTTTTTGGAGTTCAGCTTCCCGGTTGTATGCTTTGTTCCCGGTTGGGAGGTAAAATTGGGATAATTATTCAACATATTATTGGATCGGTATAATTGGTCAAAATTAAAGGAAAATTGGGTAAAATACCTTTAAACTTTGGTAAAATTTGGCAACATTTTCCCGAAAAGTAAAAAATAAAGAAATTTACCGAAAATTGAATTTTGTTGAAAACAATTTTCCAGTGAACTTTTCCGCGTGAAATATTTCGGGTTCTTCCCCCTCCCGTTGACAGGTTGATGTAACGCTTCCTACACCCTTGCTTCTAATAAATCCTCACAGTTCATCAGTGGCGTACTGGTAAGGGGCTTCTTGCGGGGGTGCAGTCCCCTAAGATTTTTCCGATGGTACTTTTTTACCATGAGATGATTCTTTGTCAAGGTTTACCAGTTTACGTCAATTTTGTTCAATTTTCAGGAAATTTCATTCATTGTTTGGGAAATTTTTTACAATCTTTGGGAAATTCCCTTCATTCTCGTGCATTTTTTAGACAAAATTTCTTCATTTTGGGTCAATTTTCGATAAATTTTCCATTAATTTTCTTTAATGTTGTAAAAATATTTTTCAATTTTGGACAATTTCCTTAAATTTTGTGCAGTTTTCTTCAATTTTCGGAAGATTTCTTTTATTTTGGGGCTATTTTTCTTCGATTTTCGGTCAATTTTCTTTAATTTAGGGAAATTCTTAAACTTTCTTTGATTTCAATCAAGTTTCTTCAATTTTCGATTCATTTTCTTCTATATTTGGGAAATGTCTTCCAATTTTTGGCAATTTCCTCAATTCTCGTGCAGTTTTCTTCAATTTTCGAAAAAATTCCTTTATTTTGAGGCACTTTTTATTGGAATTACAGTCAACATTTTTTCAATTTTGGTCAAATTCCTTTAATGTTTGGGACATTTCCTTCTTTTTGGGGCAAATTTTTTTCGATTTCCGGTCAATTTTCGGGAAAATTACTTTAATATTTGTGATATACTTTCAATATTTGGGAAATTTCTTTCATTGTCCTTCAACTTCGGAAATATCCTTCATTTAGGGACAATTTTTTTCGATTTTCGGTAATTTTTCTTCAATTTCCGGGAAATCTCTTTCACCTTGGAGCAATTTTTCTTCGATTTCCTTCAAGGTTTGGTATGTATCTTTCAATTTTGAGGAAGTTTCTTACATTCTTGTGCCATTTTCTACATTTTTTGAAAAATTTCCTTCATTGTGGGGGCAATTTTTCTTCAATTTCCGGTAAATTTAAATCAATTATCGGGACTGTTGTCAACTATTTCCATAACTTCTAATGATTTGACAACAATTTTGAGGAAATTTTTTACATTCTCGTGCCATTTTCTACATTTTTTGGAAAATTTCCTTCATTGTGGGGGCAATTTTTCTTCAATTTTCGGTAAATTTAAATCAATTATCGGGACTGTTGCTAAATATTTTCATAACTTCTAATGATTTGACACCAATTTCTTTCAATATTTTGTTAATCATTTACCACTTCTCCCAATTGAAAAATAACCTTTCAGAGCGGACCTTTCTCTCTGCTTCCTGCTTATAAGACCATGTGTGCACCCTTGTCCCAATATGGTCTATTAATCATATCAAACATGTCAAAACTGCCCATGAAACACGTTATTATATCATCCCTGGTTTGGTTTTACGTGGCCCCCTGACATTTTATCCTGGCTCAGACACGTAGCCAGAAATTTAAAGGAGGAGGGGGGGGGGGGGAATAAGTTCCACTCGAGTAAACTATATATACAACGGAAAAACTAAAAAGGGCACTTTCGCAGAAAAAAGGTTCTTCGGTAATAATATATTGAACATTTGTGCGATTTTGTATTTAAATACATGAACTAAGACGGAGAGAGGGAGAAGGGAGCGAGAGAGGGGAGGGATTGTCGGAGTACACGTGATACAGAACAGGCTCATTTTAAAAGTTTGACCAAATTTACACAAGTTTGTTAATTTTTGAAAACCTTTTTTTTTCAGACAACCCATATTTTGCAAAAAGTGACGATAAACCTAACCATCTACAAACGTAAACAATAAACGTTTTCCACATTATGCGTTTTCATGATTTTGTGTGTTGTATATGGTGTATTATATATAGCTCTCTTTGACATGAATTTACACCTTCTTACTATGCGTTGTGACATACGTTTTTGCCCTTGAAATGTCAATTTTGCGAGAGTTTTCGGGGGCTTCGCCACTGGACCTCACTAGAGGCCTTTAAGCGGGCCCCTGCACTCCACGCCGACAAGTCGAGCGCTTTGCGCTTTCATTTTGTGTTTTGTATATGGTGTATAATAGCTCTCTTTGACATGAATTTTGACTTGTAAAATACACCTTACTATGCGTTGTGACATACTTTTTTTCCCTTGAAATGTCAAATTTGCGAGAGCTTTCGGGGGCTTCACCCCATGGACTCCTACCGGGGCTTTACCCCTGGACCCTACCAGGTGCCCTTAGGCGGGCCCTTGGACCCCACGCCGACAAGTGACACTTCGGTGTCACCTCAACTACGCCACTAAATCTCGTGTCGGTTCAATTCAATTCCCCCATCCTGGCTACGCCACTGGGTATATAGTGTAATTAGTTCAGTGCACATGCCCAATAAACCTTCACTTCTTCTTCTTCTTTATTTCAGCACTAAGTGGTTTCACTTTGGCCCATTGTAATAACTCTTCGGTGTTCACCCGATAGTGCCATTGTATCTTCAGGATTTTTTTTGAGGCATTTTTTGTGCAAAACATCTAATTTCTTGGCATCTCCCGAGTTGTTGATCTTCCAGGTCTCCCATACAATAAGACTGTAAGACAGGAAGAACAAGTGTCATATGAAGCCTTAGCTTTGTTCTTCTATTTACTGTAGTCGATCTCCACATATATACGTAGTCTGATAAAAAGCCTCTTTGGCCTTCATGATTCTGTTTTTCATGCCATGCACTCGACCTTCTTCTTTTGACACCATCGCACCTAAGTAAGTAAAAAACTCTTGGGATGTTCAGGTGTTAGTGCCCCCCCTCTCTCCCTTTCTTTTTAAACAAAAATCACGGGTTCCTTGTTACTGGCCTGCTAAATTTAATCTAACCTTCTTTCAGTCGTTTAATAATTATTATTCATTTTGTTGTCAAATATCTCACGTCACGAAATCTGACCCAGTAATTTCGAAAATGTTTCCATGTTTTCTTTTTGGCACTTGTTTTCCTTACAGAACTCCAGGACCTGCATCTTTTGGTTCCCGTGGTGAAAAACGTAATGCCAGCAACATGAAACTTAAACCATTACAATCGGACGAATCGGACGAGGAGAACGACGGTAATGTTTTTTTTTTTTCTTTTTCTTTTTAAATTTATTTAAATTGTTTAATTGCAACATTCAACCAATAAACAATAGGGGGATGCTCCTCGGGGAGGGGACCGTTGGCGAACACGAATGGATATCGGAGTGGAGCACTAGCCCAAATTCACCCTCCCGCCCCCCCCCCAAAAAAAAAAAAAAATATGTTAGCATCCTAATTTTAAGAAGAATATTTTAGAAATCCGTGGAATAACCATATAACATTTGTGCATTTGTTCGATGGTTGCTTTGCTTCAATGGAGTGCCGGGATTTGGCTGCGGAGAAATGAGGGGCGGGGGGAGAGTTGGGCAGCCAGGGAGGATGTCACAGCCTTCCTGACAGGGCTTACCTTACCGTTCTCTTTTTCTGACTGGAGATTAAAGCATCATGGAGTATAGCTCCTTCCATTTCTTCCTAGCTGTCTCTTGCAAATTCTGTCGCCTCCCTCCAACTATTCCACAGGAGCTCCTTCCTCTCTTCTCAACTGTCTTTCTCCAACTTGTTTTGGTCTTCCTCTTCTCCTGCTTCGCTCCGGGCCCCACGACAATGCGATTTTCGCATATTAATCATTTTCTCTTCTTAGCACATGCTCAATACATCTTTATCTTCTTGTGTAAGTGTATAAAATGTCTTGCATTATCGGTGTTCTTTCATAAAACTCATCATTGCTGATCTTCATTGGCCATCTTATTTTCATGATTTTCCTTAAGTAGTTCATTTGAAATATGTCCAGTTTATGTTCGTCTGATTTGTTGAATTTCTAGGTTCCAGAACCATAAAGTAACACTGATATAACATTGGTGTGAAAAATTCTAAGTTTGGTTTTTCTCTTGTATATGTTTGAATTCCATATTTTACTCAGTTGTTTAAATGTGGTCAGTGCTAAGGAGAGCCTTCTTCTTATGTCATCTTCGGTGCCTTCATCTTTAGACAATGTTGTGCCCAGATATACAAACTTGTCTACATCTTCTAGCTCGTTATCCTCTGTTATTATTCATCCTCATTGCAGCATTGTCTTTTGTCTTTTTTTCATTCATTTTCAGCCCAACATATGTTCCAATTTCACGAAGTCAAGATGTTTTCTTTTATAGATTTTCCCTTGTGTTTGAAATTAAAGCAATATCATCAGCATAATCCAGATCTTCTAATGTTGTGTATATGTTCCATCTGATTCCAAGTTTATGGTTGTCTGTGGTTGCCTTCATAATCCAGTCTAGTGCTAGGATGAAGAGGAATCCTTACATTGAACATCCTCGCCTGACTCCTGTGTTGATAATGAAACAGTCTGATAATTTCCCATCAAAATCTACTGCGCTTACACTTTCTTCACACCAATCCTGTATTATGTTAATGTACTTTTGTGGGATTTCATATATTTTCATTATTTCCATAGTTTTAGTTTAGATACAGTAGTGCTCTCCATTCTATGCTCGGCTCTATTATGTTTCTTAATGTGAATATCTGTTCTGTTGTTCCCCTCCCACTTCTGAAACCGGCTTGTTCAACTCTCCATGTAGCATCTACAGTCTCCTTACATGCCTTAATTCTATCAACAATTAACCTTCCAAAAAATTTGCTCTCAGTCGGTAATAATGAAATTCCTCTGAAATTGTCACATCTTGTTAAATCACTTTTCTTTGGCACTACCACGATTATGCTTTTCTTCCATGTCTTAGGAACCTTTTCTTCCTTTATCATCTTTTTGAATAACCCTGTTAATAGTTCTTATGAGACTTCTTTACTACCTTTCCACATTTCTGTGTCATCTATTCCAGCTGCTTTACCATTTTTCATTTTTGTTAACACTTTTCTTACTAATTGGGTTGTAATTCTACTTTTATCTATCTGTAACTCTTCGTCATGAGTATCCAATAGCTCGTCTAGCTCATCATTTATAGCTTCTACCATTGGTTGGTTTAATGTGGATTCAAAATGATCCTTCCATCTATCCCTTATCTTCTTCTGTAATTTATTCTCCATCTCTGCTTCTCATTCCTGCACTTTTCTTTCTTCCTTTAAAGCATAATTTCTTTGTAATCTTGTACAAACTGTTTATGTCACTTCTTGATGCTGTTCATGTCACCTCTTGATGCTATTTATGTCACCTCTCGATGCTGCTCATGTCACCTCTTGATGCTATTCATGTCACCTTTTGATGCTGCTTTTTCCATTCTTCTTCTGTCTGCACGTAGTCTCCTTTTCACCTCCTTATCCTTTTCTCGTAATCAGGGCTAGGGGCGAGAATCCAGTATCGTACTGTTCTTATTGTTCTCCCAGTAGATTAAACTTTAAACACCTAATGGGGTACTGTATCTCCCAGTCCGAGCTGGTTCCCCCGTGCCCTATACTACCCTGATCACGTATGCATAGTCGTCACCCTTCTATCGTCAACCTTCTGTCGTCACCATTCTGACAATCCGTCATCCCAATGACGTCATTTTATCATATTTTGTATGTAGGTCAGCCTGCAACCCGATCACGTTCTGTTACAACTGAAGTGCCAATCATTCACGTCCACCCTCCACCGGTGAATCTTCGGTCTTCCTTTCGGGAACAGTCGAGGATAACTTGGAATCAAAACGAAGGCCTTTCGGATACAGAACACGCCTGGGCCAAAAAGAGATTTTCTTTGCACTAACAAAATTAGCCCACGGCAGAGAAGTGAACATTATTTTGTATTTGTACAAAGGAGGCTGGGTCATTTTGATGTCGATTGAGGGCCGGATTAAGCCATGATGAGGCCCTAAGCTGAAGGCCCCAGAAACAGCTATTTCATTTCATACTACGACTTGTACGAGGAACTCGGTTTAGCCTATATGGATATAGCGGTAATGCTTATGCCCACAGTGTAATGCATTTAGAACATCAGACATGATATAACATGAAACATACTTTAATGTTTCCTACTAAGGATCAAATTTAGTGAAGCCATAAAGTATAGCTTGGTTAGCTTGGGCTTAAATGAGCCACTGTGTCGATTGAAAGTGCATATATAACCGCCATTTTTATTAATAATACATGTTTTAAAGGAATATTTATCTACTATGAAATTTCATTTCATTTACACGACAGAGGATTATTTAGGAAACTATATTTTCATGTTTTCTTAATCGGAATATTAGGTACACATAGAGATGGAAAATCCTAGTTTGATCCAGAACAGGCATGGTGTCAAAAAGGGCATTTGTAAGGCATTAAGTACGTTACCTTGTACATTGATTCATACATTCACCGCCATATAGCTGACAAGCCTGGTATACCTCGTTGACACACATTTTAAGATCATTGGGTGATGGTGAGTTGTGTTGGGTTGTGGACTGAGTCTAACACGTCTCATGTTGCAACAGTCAAATCTAACACAGTTTACTCACTCTATCTTATTAAGCTGCCAATCCATTTTCACGGGAACGACCGGTAGATCTCCTGGGACCCGAGGGGAGTCCACACATCGTGCAGGCAGGCAGGGGACAAGGTCTATGCCGACGAGCTTGCTGCAATAGGATAGTAGCTGATGAGAAAAGTCATGTCTCCGATCAATTATGTCAATTGCGAAAGTTGTTCATTGGAACCACTGTCTGCCAAGTGTGCGCCGCCAGATGGTCCTGCCAAGGGCTGCCGGGTTATTCTTCTTCAGTGTCCATCATGTGGAAATGCTGTGTAAAAATTAACACCTATGATAACCAACAAATGACATTAATCGAAAACAAATATGAAAACACATTATTCCCGTCTATTGTAGCTTTATAGGCGGCGGAACCGTGAGCACACCCACCCCCCCCTTCCATCTTCACACACACACACACACTTTTCTCAAAAGTTTAGAAGTTTTTTACTTTTTACTTTTCAAAGATGACAAGTGCCTTTTTTATAGAAGGAACATGTCATTTCAAACTTAAAAAACTTGATCTTTAACGATTATTTATCTGATTAAAGAATGTAACACAGATATCGCCTAAAAAGACTAATATTGTGAAATTTCACGCGCTTTGCGCGCATACACTAGTCTTAATTTTCCCTAAAGACACATTTGAGAACTGCAACAACCCTCCATATTCAAATATTGGACTTTATCAATACTAAGAAAAGCTTCGCCTCTGCCTACCATCAGACCATTGTTCTCTCAGCTTATAATTTGTAAAAAACTCTTTAAAATAGGGCTTTTGCATAGTGTGCGCTGAGTCACCCCAAATTTCATTTGTGGGGCATCTTTGAAATGGGCCATGCCGGGAAGTTTACTATTTGGACCTGGGCCATTGTTATGATGCAAACTGATGTGTCCTCCTCATCTTCTTTGTCTGTTTGTAAAGTTTAAAAGGTAAACCCCTTTTTAAAAAAAAAAGATCATTTCAAATATAAAACGATATATGTTTTTAAGTCCTCTTATTATAAGTGATCTTTTTATTGACATTGAAGAAAGTAACACAAACATCAAAGCAAAAAAAGCACAAATAAATAAACAATTTCACTCGTAAAGCGCCTTTACGTTGTTAATTTAGGCACTGGTAAAAACATCCAATGGGGATCCTTGCCACTGTCTCGCTGAAGACTGTGAATTTGTTAATCTGGTCTAATTTTTATAGATATATTACATTTCATGCTTACTAAGAAAATTATGACTTGAATAATTCTATATTTTAACATTAAATATAATCTGACTCATGACTAATACAATTAACTAATCGTGCATCTATACGTAAATTCTTCTGATTTCAACTGTTCAAAACTTATGATCTATACATTTTCATAATTTGTTGTTAAATTTTAATATTATTTTTTTCTTTTTTTATTTTACCAAATTTTGGACCAAAAAATCTTGAATTTTTAAAGGAAAAGGATCACCAGTACTTGTCGGACCAATACAAATTTAGAAATTTTCCGGCGGAAGGGGGGTGGGAGAGATGGAGGATTGACCCTATAAAGCTATCCTGCTGTGCTATGCTTTGAAAATATGACAGTTGGAAAGTGCCCCTCAGATCCTGTGCCCCCTGATTGAAACATCTTCCGCCGCCTCTGATATTATATAAGCAAGGATGTATGAACATGTCTTTAGTTTAAGGCCCATGGCGACGACGAGTGAACACACAATTATAATGACGGGGTCGTCGCCTGCGTATTCGGTTATGATAGTAACAATGCTATCACGAAACGCTTAATACGACCCGGACGAGAACACAGGTACGACGTCTGGACGTACGGACAGGCATAACATCGACAAGCAAGTCAATGTCCACGGGCTTTGATAACCATTTGTGGTGCACTGGCGTGTCTACCCAATCCAGGCTTGAACCCAGGGCTTCGTGGTCTGCAGACCTGCATGACAACAGTCACACCACAGTTGGTAGACTTAAGGCCCATGTGAATCTACTACTTTTTATATATTTTGTATATACATATTTTTTATTTTGAATTTTTTTGTTTCATCCCTAACTTTGTGGCAGTCGAATAAACAGCATACGTACGTGTATCTCGCCATACAGGATGGGTAAATTCCACGGAATCTAAACTTGGGCTCTTAGCAAATTGTAGAATTAGGGGGTCCAGATACTGTGATCCTGGCAAAGACCATATGGGCAACAAAAGGACGGAAATAGTAGATAAACCGTTGCCCCATGGGCCCCTAAAATTATTTAGAATTGTATGACCAGCTACATGGGCGGGATTTGCTTGCCGAAATTAGGGGGAAAAGTCAGTATGGGGGGGGGGGAATAGGGGGTTAAGATGCAAAATAGACACCATACAAAACATACAAATTCGGAAAAGTGGGAGAAATGCCCCCTCAAATCCCGCCTATGGCCAGTTCTTCTTGATTGGAAGGGTCAAACTCCAAATTCCCTACAGAGCTACGTCACTATCGGGTCAGTAACAGGCTCTTCATCACATGTATTGTAACACTTACTACTATACGAGAAGTTATAATCATCTGATTATTGTCCACTGCATGTTCTTGGCCCAGCAGTCGTCCGCCGTTATGTACAAAATGTATATCCTGTTCAACAGTTCAAAGAACAAGGTTTGAATTGAGGTACACACTAGGATCTAAATTAAGTGCAGGTCAGCAGGCTGTAATCTCATCTTAATTGTTTACATATTTTTTTTTTTTTTTTTTAACGTATTTCTGTGTGAATGATCCGCATAAACATGTCCCTGATAGTGAACGCAAGTAAAGGTATACGGACAGAATAGCTCAATCCATCTGAGCCATAGAATAGTCGGTTCTTACCCCCGATTTCAGTGGCACAAATCTCCCTTTGGATGGGACGCCAGTCCATCACAGATTAACTCCCCAGCAGTGGTGGTACTCATTTTACAGCTGAGTGGACTGAAGCAAGCAGAGTAAGGTGTCTTTCTCAAGGACACAATGCAGCGCTCACGACGAGAATCGAACCCGGCAGTTCGGTCTGTCGGTACCCTTCGAATACGAGCAGAACTCTGAGCCACTCCACCTCTTAAATGGATAGGATATGATCACAATAACACTTTTAAGTCTTTAGGTTCTGATAAATCAAAAAAAAAAAATTTGCCGCCTGTGCAAAAGTGATTATGTATGAAAAGCAACGAATTTAAAATTATCTTACTCTAGCAAATTTCTAATATTAAAAGTTCTCAAATGATAACCTATTTCATTTTTCTATAACCAACTTCTCCCATTTATTTTTTGAACGAACGCAAAATAATAAGTTCAAATAAGCAATTTAAAGCTGTCCCATTTTGAGGATGAATATTGCACAATTTATGCTAATTAGGTATCGAGGTTGCTGTAAAATGGTCAATTTCTAACAGATTTTGCTGAGACATTTTGTTGTTTGATGGTTTTTAGTACATATTGTAAACCATTTAAGCACATATTGTTGCTATCTCTCCATGTACCTTTAAGTAGGTCAATAAACAAACAGTTCTTGTGTGGACATAAACTTCGTATCATCCTCGCGTTTACGTTTGCACTTGTGAATTAAATCAATTTAGACCAGATATGATTTAGACTACCTGTCACATTCAAATTAATTATCAAAGGAGGCGGAAGTATTTGCTGAATATTCCATCTTGAATTGCATAGAGAACATATAACAGAAAGGGTGTTTGTAGGTAAGTTATAGCCCTATCATTTCAAAGTTTTAATCAATTTAGACCAGATATGATTTAGACTACCTGTCACATTCAAATTAATTATCAAAGGAGGCGGAAGTATTTGCTGAATATTCCATCTTGAATTGCATAGAGAACATATAACAGAAAAGGTTGTTCGTAGGTAAGTTATAGGCCTATCACTTCGAAGTTTTAATCAATTTAGACCAGATATGATTTAAACTACCTGTCATATTCATATTAATTATTAAAGGAGACGGAAGTATTTGCTCAATATTCCATCTTGAATTGCATAAAGAACAGATAAGGGTGTTTGTAGGTAAGTTATAGGCCTATCATTTCGAAGTTTTAATCAATCTAGACCAGATATGATTTAGACGACCTGTCATATTCATATTAATTATTAAAGGAGACGGAAGTATTTGCTGAATATTCCATCTTGAATTGCATAGAGTACAAATAACAGATAAGGGTGTTTGTAGGTAAGTTAAAGGCCTATCGTTTCGAAGTTTTAAAAAGGTTACAATTTCAATATTCGAGCCGCATGCCATGGGAAGGCTCATCACGTCGGGCAGTCGGGGGTATATCCCCGGTTTCCTTGGTGTCGGGGATGACTGTAAACACATAGCTGGTAAGGACGCCAGTAGTTAATACCTCGTTTGGACTATAACTTTTCCAAGCGTTTAAAACCTTAAGCTTTAAAACTAAAATAGCCTTAATGGGATATATATCCATATAGTGCAATTAAACATCTCAGGCTATAACTTTTAAAATCACCAGTGTTAATAACCAGGGAGCTTAAAGTAACAGCTCTCTGCAGTAACATTATCTGGCTCTTCACAAGAAGATCTTTTGTTTGAGTACAGAAAATAGAGTCTAATAATTGATGCGTAAAATTACTTATCTGTGGTGAGTTTATTCAGGGGTCAAGTAAGTTCCATGTTATATGAATGAGAACTTGAAAATAGATTTTTTTAAAAATAGTTATATTTTGTTATAATGATCGCCACTTGAAAGTATATTTGTGTGATGCTATTATTGATTATTTATGATTCATTAATTGCGATAATTAATCATTTGCTTTAAAAATGGCTAATATATTAGCATTATGAGGAAAATATGCCATAGTTAAAAGCATGTCTTGTTGCAAGGATGTAAAATTCATCTTTATTTGATACATACAGTATTTTGCTGTTAATATGTCTGTTTTTGATTTTAATTTTTCTCGAAAGGAAACATTGTTATTTAAATTTGCATCATAGGCTATACTGCTGCTGAGTTTTGTTTTTGTTGGCTTACTTGAAAAACAGTTTTCACATATTCAAACGATATTTAAAGCTCCATTACGCAGTGGGACATCTAGAATCCTGGGGCCCGTGGGGATTTTTACGCTTTGCAACGATGTCGGAACCGCGGCGGCAAGGGGAGGGTGCCCTTTTGAAAGTTGAGGGCGGACCGGGCAGGGGGTGCCCTTTTGAAAGTTGAGGGCTGGCCGAGCTGGAGGCGCCCTTTTAAAAATTTATATGAAATTATTTTAAGTCATTCTTGGAGCTTAAAAACAAATAGAAATCCATTCACTCACATATATTACATAATACATAAAAGTTGTTACATATACATTTAGTATTTATTTGGCACAATTAAAGTATGTTATTTTACCACGGGCACTGACATCGAGGGCCGTGGTGGGAGGAGGCATGCCCCCAATTCTTTTGTAAACAGCAATTTTCAAAAGAAGCCTTTTACCTATTCGCCTGATGGGTAATTGTCAACATTGGTCCTGCCTAACCAATCTCAAACCCATTGGCGGGATTTCCCTACCGAAAGTGGGGGAAAGTCAAAAGTGTGTGGAGGAAGGGGGGAAAGTCAAAAGTGTGTGGATGGAGGGGGAATTACATAACCACGCTGAAATACAACACATCACCATACAAAAGTATCCATTTGGACAACAAGTGAGGGTAAGGAAAGTGTCCCCTTCCTTCCCTCAAATCCCGCCTATGCTCAAACTATGTAACTTGGGGCCAGGAGGCAAGATTCCTCTGTTTTTTTCTCCTTCAAAAACTGACAAAAGTGCCCCTTTTTTAAATAAAAAGTGCCCTGAAGAAGAGCCCAAACTTTTAACTGCCCGCCAACAAACTATCGAAAACAGAGACCCAGGAATACGAAAACAGACACCCAGGTAAACGGAAACAGAGACCCGGGTATACAAAAACAGAGATCTAGGAATACGAAAACAGAGACCCAGCGGTGTTTATTTGATCTTTTTTTTTAAATTCCAATTGTGCTCTATTAAAAAAAAGTATGCACACCTTGTATTAATCACAATGAGAGAGTCACCAACCACTCAGTAGCAGAATATTCACTTTACTGAGCATGTTGTAGATTTTCGTATTAACCACCACTCATCTGCTTATAGGCGGCGGAACTGGGGGCACGTGCCCCTTCCCCACTTTTCTCAAAAGATTAAAATATGCCCTTTTCAGAGGCGAAAACAGAGACCCAGGTATATAAAAACAGAGATCCAGAATTACGAAGCAGAGACCCAGGATACGAAAACAGAGACCCAGGTTAAACGAAAACAGACACCCACAATTACGAAAACAGAGACCCAGGAATAAGTAAACGGAGACCCAGGTATACGAAATCATAGACCCAGAATACGACAACAGAGACCCAGGTATACGAAAACAGAGACCCAGCGGTGTTTATTTGATTTTTTTTTTTAATTTCGATTGTGCTCTATTAAAATAAAGTATGCACACCTTGTATTAATTATAATGAGAGAGTCACCAACCACTCAGTAGCAGAATATTCACCTTACTGAGCATGTTGTGGATTTTCGTATTAACCACCACTCATCTGCTTATAGGCGGCGGAACCGGGGGCACAGTGGAACGTGCCCCTCCCCCACTTTTCTCAAAAGTTTAAAAAGCGCCCTTTTCAGAGAGGACAAGGTGCCCTTCTCTGAGAAAAACGTGCATTTTTTCAGAAAAAAAAGTACTCTTTTTAGCCTGCCTTTCAAATATTGAAAAACAATTTCTTCAAAGACTATATATGATCTTTTCATTATTGAAAGTAACACAAATATTGCCATAAAAAGACTAAAAAATTTAAATTTCATACACTATTCTAAATTCCCATAAAGACAAAGTTGAGGGCCCAACAGCCCTATTCATTAGACTTTTTCATACTGAAAAGGCCTTTACCTTTGCCTGTCTTTGTTTTCCCAAATTTCATTAGTGAGGCAGCATCTCTGAAATGAGCCATGCAGGAAAAAACGTAGTTGGACCCGGACCATTGTCATGACATAAAGTGGCGTGCCCTCTCTCATCTTCTTTGTAAAGATTAAAAGGTGCCCCTTTACGAAAATAAAAAAGTGTTATATAAGATATTACAAATTGATTATTTTATTGACAGATAGAAAAAGTAATACAGTCATCAAGTGAAATACCCGAAATCTCACTCGTGAAGCGCTTTTAATTTTGGGCTCCGCCAGTGACGTAGCCAACATTAGAAAAAAGTGAAAGAACATAAAAAAAAAGTGAAAAATATCCCAAGAAGAAGGGTTTAAATTTAGTCCAGTTCTGAGGGCAAAAACTATATATATAAAACGAAGGTTATCCCATTTTTTTGAAAATGTCCGCGAAAAAGTGGCTACGCCTCTGAGTTCTGCCATTGACTCGCTGAAGACTGGGTGTGAATTTGGGACATCTAGTGTAATTTATAGTCCTACTGATATAGCCTACCGAGTTACATGTAGTCTCAGCAAGAAAATGACTGTCTTCTAATGATTTAAGGACCCCTTATTTGCTTAGTTTTCACATTATTTTAGACATTTCGATTTATGACAAATGAAATTGGCTAATCATGATCTTTAAGTCTAAATCCTTCCGATTTCAAGACTTAAAGACCATCTATCGTGATTAAAATGTGGCGGCGTATATTATTCCAAAACGATACCGATTGGCCTATCAATGTAAGGGCACACTGTACCATTGTGTTTTGATCAATCAAAACACAGGATTTGAATTTTATTTATCTCGTACGTTAGAGACAACAACTGACCTTTAAGATTTTAAGACATAAATTGATCTAAACCAAATTTTGGACCAACACATTTTGAATTTTTGCTGTGATTAAAAAAAAAAAACAAGAGGGAAAATGCGTCACCATTTATTTTCGGGACGATAAAAGTTTATAAAATTGTCCAGGGGTGGGGGAGGGTGACCCTATCTAGCTATACGGATGGCTGTATTATACATGTTATGACAATACGACAGTTGGAAAGTGCCCCTCACATTTTGTGCCCCCCCCCCCCTTTAGATTAAAACATCTTCCGTCGCCACTGCACCAGTCAGCTAGTGAAAACAAATCGATCAGCTGTGTTTGTTTACATATGTTGTATTACATGTAGTTTGCTCGTGGTATAACGCGCCAACAAATGACGTTATCTACCGAAAGTGACGTTGTACCAACAAACACAATATCGTGTCAAAATAATCGTATAAATGCTGAATTTATGACAGCAATTCTGCCAGTCTGCAGGAGCTTCGCTCCCTGTGCCCCCACATAAAATTCGCTGTTGATACATGCAACAAAGTATGTCATTTGCAGCATAAATCTGATTAGAATTAACCTTTGTAAATACTGAATTTTTGTGCCCTTCCGGGGCTTCGCCTCCTGGGCTACACCAGAAGTAAATTTACCTTATATCTGAGTAGAATTTAACATTATCTGTTGTGCTTTTTATAAATTTAACTGCTTGCGGAAAAAAACATTCCCCCTCCCCATATATAACACATCTTCCTACGCCACTGCCTGCATGGGTCTCCGTTTTCGTATACGTGGGTCTTGTTTTTGTATTTAGAGTCTCTGTTTTCGTATTCAGGGTCTCTGTTTTCGTATACCTGGGTCTCTGTTTTCGTATTCACGGTCTCTGTTTTCATATACCCGAGTCTCTGTTTTCGTATACCTGGGTCTCTGTTTTCGTATTCTGGATCTCTGATTTCGTACACCAGGGTCTCTGTTTTCGTATACCTGGGTTTCTGTTTTCGTATTCAGGCTGTCAAGGTCTCTGTTTTCGTATACCGGGGTCCAGTGGCGTAACCAGGTTTTTCATATTGGGGTTCGAGGAAGGAGGGGGTGAATTGGATAGAACCGACAAGATACTTAGTAGTGTAGTTAAGGTGACACCGAAAGTGTGACTTCGAGTGCAATGCGCTGGGCTCTGCGTGAGGTCCAGGGGCCCGATTAAGGGCCCCTACCCCCGGAAGCAAAAATGTATGTCACAACGCATAGTAACACTGTAAGAAGGTGTATTATGCAAGTCAAATTTCATGTCAAATAAAGCTATAATACACCATATACCATATGCAAAATCAAAACACAAAGAGCTCGACTTGTCGGCGTGGGGTCCAGAGGCACGCTTAAGGGCCCCTGGTGGGGTCCAGGGTGAAGCCCCGGTAGGAGTCCAATGAGCGAAGCCCCCGGAAGCTCTCGCAAAATTGACATTTCAAGGGCAAAAACGTACATGTATGTTACAACGCATAGTAAGGTGTATTAAATTATACAAGTCAAAATTCATGTGAAAAAAGCTATAATACACCATATACAAATACAAAATCATGAAAACGCATAATATGGAAACATGTCTGTCTGTCTGTCTGTCTGTCTCTCTCTCTCTCTCTCTCTCTCTCTCTCTCTAACCTTTAACCTAAGCGTTATCATTTACTATAAACCAATAACAACAGTTCACAGTAACGATAATATGTATTGTGCAATGCAGGTCAAGAGGTCAATTGAGAATGTATTTCCATAAGCATCACTGATACACATTTAATAGCATTGTTACTTCCCGATGTGTTTCGTTGAATATTTGATTCGATTCGGTTCCTTAAACGTATATTTGTGCTTTCGAAATGGATGTTCCTTCGATTAGGGTCATCATGTGGGATGCCATGTGGGACAACTCTGTGGGATGCCATGTGGGATACTTAGGCTGGGATGTTATGTGGTACATAGATATGGATGCCATATGAAGCATCAGAGGACCGAATGCCTTGTAAGACACACTAGAAACGGTATTTGGGACATAGAAAGGGACACTATGTGTGACATAAGAAGGGATGTCATGTGGGACATAGGGTGGGATGCCATATGTATATACAAATATTAGATTACACTAGAACGATAAATACCGTCATGACTCGCATACTGATTCAAATTGACGCACATTATCACAAGTCCTAATTTAAAAAAACATCCCACTATCCACCCCACCCTATGTCCGATCTGACATCCCATCCTATTTTCCACATATCATCTCACCCCTGTCCCATATGACATCCATCTCTATGTCCCACATGACATCCATACCCACGTGCCACATGTCATTCCTCCCTATGCATGCCCCACATGGAATCCTTCCCGTTGTCCCTCATGACATCCCTCACCATGTCCCACCCTCCTATGCTCCACGTGGCAACAATCTCTACGATGTCACACGTGGCATCTCATCCTAAAGATGTACCAAATGGCATCCTACTCAGATGTCCCATATGCCATCCCACCCTATGTACCACACAGCACCCATTCCTATGTACCACATGGCATCCATATCTATGTCCCACATAACATCCTACCCATGTGTCACATGTCATTCCTCCATATGCCCACATGGAATCCATCCCTCAGTCCCACATGGCATCACTCTCTATGTCCCACCCTTTTATGTTCCACAGGGCATCCATCTCTATGTCCCACATGGCATCTCATTCTAAAGATGTACCAAATGGCGTCCACTCAGATGTTCCTTATGCCATCCCACCCATATGTACTACACGACACCGCTCCCTGTGTCCCCCATGACATCCGTCCCTATTTCCCGTAAGGCATCCATATCTATGTCCCACATGGCATATTACAAAGCTATCCTGTGGTAGAATTAACACAAAGAAAGCTCTGGTTTACATATGATCAGACCGTACCCCGCTGATTGTCAATACCACTTGACCTAGCACCACAATCACTTCCGGGCATGCGTATTCGTAACCGTGAACTGGCTTATAGCACTGCAACAAGACTAGCACATCTTTTTGCACTCATTCCAAGCACCAAACACTTCACATATAACCTCTTTTTTTTGGCACATATGATTTAAAACTGTTAAAATGCCGTTAAATGCAAACAAATTTGATCTGTCTCTGTGGCATCAAATGACAACTCCTTGCTTATATCTATGATGTTGCTTCTTCTGCCATGCTACTAGCTAGTAAGCCTGATTGCATAACTGATAAAGACGGTCTGACTGTGCAGAAGACCTTTAATCTGCACCTTCGTAGTCCACCTCTTCATCTCTTCGGGGCAACACAAAAATTACATCAATCTGTGGGGAATAACTTGCTTATTGCTAAACTAAAAAGTTCCACCCAAATTTTTTGCACGTTAAAGAGTAATTAACAAAAACATGTTAATTAGATGTAAATGCCTCTAATATGAAAAAATGTCTTTTTTAGCCATTTAGATACCCAAGACTGCTGCCAATTCACTGATTGTGTGACTTAGTCTACGGCACAAAGTGATGGCACTAATTTAAATGCAATTATTGAGTAATTCTTTTTTTAAATGACACGATATAGTCTCTGAATATAGAAAGGAAGCATATCATTGCGGTCAATGGGGAGAATAACTATTTTACAGTCTTTGTCTTACTCATGTTTAATCTGTTGAATATAACAACATGAGTGGCTGTTATTGTTGTAAAAGAAGACATAGGAATAAACAACCACTGATACAAATAAAAATAAAACAATTAAGGAGTTCCGAAGACTATAACCTAACATTTACAAAAATACCCACAGAAAGTTCTTTGTCTTCTGTGTGTAACTGATACTTCAAATCAAACTAGCTAGAATGGCTAATGAGGTAACAAGGACAGGGTTTTTTGAGTTTTGGCAAAAACAGTCATAGTCGTATTATTGTATGGCAGTGCATGATAACTATCATTAACTTTAATAATTGTATTAACAAGTCTTGCTTCTTTCTCCTAAAAGTATCATTCATCCTCTTCATATACCTCTGTGCAAGAAGTGACGAGTTGCAGGAACAAATAATATAACTTGTTTTTCTTTCAAATTTAATGGACTGACCTCTAACATTATGAAGTTTACAACTTTGTGGAAGCAAGATTGAGGAGCGAATACTTTTTGACTTTTGGCAAAGACAGTCATTATAGTACTATCATTGTATGGCAGTGCATGATAAATAAAAGACTTAATGAACATACATAAGTTGCAAATAAAACACATATATGTTCAGACGCTTCAGATCTGAATGAGAAATTTCTGATATCGATATTGATTTATATTTGATTACCACTGTACAGTGTTATCCAACAAATCCCTGTCCATGTTACCTCATTAGCCATTCTAGCTAGTTTGATTTGAAGTATCAGTTACACACAGAAGACAAAGAACTTGCTGTGGGTATTTTTGTAAATGTTATATTTTTATATAATAGTCTATCAAATTTAAAGTTTCTGATATGAAATCCATAAGACATGTAAGAAGTGGATTATTAAGGAATCGTAAACAGATATATCCGATTTTTGGGCTTTGGGTCAAAAAGTGAGGGAGTCTTTTGTTCAAATAACAGAGGTACAATTTGTGATAGTTGTGTCGTGGAAACATTTCTACGTGAGAAATTATTTTGATTGATTTTAACATTCGTATTAAAGGTTTTCATTACCATCACATGGATGCCCACAAGAACTGTGTTCGAATATCCTCCTTTAAGCCAATCGAGTTGATTCAATAACACAAGCCATTACCGGATGACCCTTCCAAGGGGTTAATTGTGACAGAAAACATAACTAATACAGCCCCGTAACCAAAAATTTGAAAAAGGGGTTTGGTTTTTCAAATAAAAGGGCAACCAATCTTGAAATTCCGCGTGCTTATTATTCTTTTATATTTCAAAAGGCGCTTTCTCAACAAAACGGTTCAGGTATTTTAAAGGGGCATTCGTTTTTTGTTTAAAAGGGAAAGAAACCCTTAAAATTCCGGTGTTTATTATATTTTTAGATTTGCACTTTCTCAACAAAAGAAGGTTTGTTCGCTTGGACAAACCCCCTACCTCTCCCATCCCACCCCACCCCACCCTTCGGCTACGGGCCTGTAATAAACGAATACACAATTGAAATTTTATTATTTTAATTCAATACAATAATTCTTGTTTTCTAGGTCACTCCATTCGAATTACGAACTCTGGGCGGTAGTAAGTATCTGTGCATAAGGAATTACGACGATGAGTATAATATTCAGAAAAAGGAGGTTGTTCTGCAGCTTAAAGAAACCGAACATCCGCATCGGTTTAACGCGTCAGTTCAGCTGTTCAGGGTATCTACAACTTGGCAGTAAGGGTAATGGTACGTCACATATTTGTGTTCTTGAAAGCCAATAAATGTGGATTGAATTTTGTGACAGTCATGAAAGAATCATGCCCTTACATCAGCGATCTTCGGTTTTCCACATGTTAGAAAATCGAACATCTCAAGGCCACCGAAAATGTACGCATCACTACCACCACACTCAATACATACAATGTACATGTATCATATATGCACTGTGCGTACAGAGGTTATTTCGGGAATGGTTTAAAAGATACAGCGTGTACATTATTTAATAAATATTTAGTGAAGGCGCTGCTAGTGGCAATGTCGTAAATGTTCGTGACAATTTTGGCATGTATGACACTTCATTATAGCATGTATCTAGATTTCAAATTTGTTACGCTTAAATTCCTACTACACAAGGAGGATGGAAGACGGGTTTGCTGCCCCGGGAAATTTAACAAATTTAAAAAAATAGGCTGAGGCGCGGATAAATTATTGTCCTGGACCGTTACGATACTGATTCTCGAAGCCCCTGCATAATAATTATGATCTATTTCATTTTTCACTATAGAGTTTAAAGAAGTATTCGTCTCTGCCAAATTATTACCTCACCCAAACGTCTTCCCACAACTAAGTTTTCCACCAGATTTCATTGCCTTAATATGTACTGCCAGGCAATGGCTTGGGTGGAGAAGGAAGGTGATATTGATTCTTTGGCCTGGGGTTGGAGACATTCAAACTATCAACTTATACCCATAATGTTTGATATAAATGATTGGTAACTTGCAACTATATAACTGGTTGTATTACATCCGTTGCAGTTGCAGAAGATACACGCTTACATGTTCCTCTGCACATAGATCATCCGCTGTGGACCATGTGTCAATCAGTACAACACGGTTTCTGAGAAGGTACATGACATTAAACTGCAGACGATGAAATAGTGACAGTTAGCCTCTTTAAACTTGAGTTCAGCTATACGCTTACCTAGGTACCAAATTCAGTTCTTCGATATTATAACAGTCCGAGAGATGCCCTTGAACGAGGGCACCTCGACCTGTTATAATATCAGACTTAAGTTCAATAAAAACCATCGAACTAGGGTTTTTGTTGGCTATTAAGACATCTCGCCAGGGCATAATTTACACGAGAGGAGGGTGGTCGAGGATCTCTGATGGGGATGGTTGCAAATTCAATATTTTCTCAAGTTGTTCATCCAACCTGCCAATGGATTGAAAAATCTCCATATTGTTCCCCTACATGTTAGAAAAGCTCCAACATTGCTAATTTGTATTCTAATTGTTACTGCTAGGAGTACTCCGACTTCGGATTCTGTAACGAAAGCTCAAACAAAAGTATCACAGCTACTATTCAGATTCAGGTGTATGCCAACAATACCCCACCGCGATTCGCAAATCCATCCTACGGCTACCAAGTAACAGAAAATAGCATTGGCCCTTTAGAACTGGCGCTGAGTGCAAGTGATTATGAAAATGCATAGAACATCATATATTCACTTTCAGCTGGTAAATCCGTTTAATACTCTCAACGAATGGTTATCTATATGCAGTATATCTTAAACACTTACAGGCCCGTGGCCAGGGGGTTCGTACGAGCGAACGAATCCCCTTTTGTTGAGAAAGTGGCTTTTTGAAATTTGAAATTGTAATAAGCACCCAGAATTTCAAGGTTTGTTGCCCTTTTATACGAAAAACGATACCCCTTTAAATTCCTAAACTTCTTTTTGTTGAAAAAATGCCATTTTGAAATCTAAAAAAAGTAATAGGCACCCGTAATTTCAAGATTTGTTTGCCCTTTTATGCGAAAAACAAACCCTTGTCAAATTCATGGCTACGGGCCTGAGTTATATACTATTTTTCTCCAAATCATGTGATGCGCGTGGTTCCTTCTTCAGTTGCAGTTGATGTGTGTATGTGTGTGTATGAAGGAGAGTTTAGTATTAGGTATGAGTGGGGCTTTTCTGAACCATGTATAGTTGCTCAAGTGTGCTAAATCCTTATTTAATCCTGTTTCATGGGTTTTTAGTTTGTTAATCATCTTTAATTCCATTGATGTGCGTTGGTGTGTAAAAGAGAAACCTCCAAAAAGAATGGCGAATTTGAGATCTGATAGACTGTGTAGAGGCAGATTGAAGTGGAAGGCCACAGGAAAGCCTGGAGAATTGTTGTGAATAATATGCTTATGGTTATTAAATCTAAGTCTGAATTTAGTACTGGTTTCACCTATGTATGCAATAAGGGGGAATTTGTTGCGAATAGTATGCTTACGGTTATTAAATATAAGTCTATTTTTAGTATTGGTTTCACCGATGTATGCAATTAGGGGGAAAGTTTGAAACTAGTACTAAATTCAGACTTTTATTATAATATATATATATATATATATATATATATATATATATATATATATATATATATATATATATATATATATATTTATATATATATATATATATATATATATATATATATATATATATATATACATATATATATATATATATATATATATATATATATATATATATATATATATATATATATATATATATATATATATATATATATATATATATATATATATATAATTATATATATATATATAATTATATATATATATATATATATATATATATATATATATATATATATATATATATATATATATATATATATATATATATATATATATATATATATATATATATATATATATATATATATATAAACTGACTCAAGTTAAACCTTGTACATTTTATTTGACAGATCTGTTTCGTACATTGAACTATGAACAACCAAACCCCAACAATGACGCAAACCAGAGAAGAAAACGTAACAGAAAGAGAAAAACCACGTGGTTTAACCCGCCATATAGCACAAACGTAGCCACTAACATCGGCAGAAAATTCTTCAACCTTCTGACCACTGCTTCCCTCCTGGCACCACCTTAACAATTTGTTAAACCATAACACAGTGAAATTAAGTTACAGCTGTATGCCAAATATCCAACGGATCATCTCTACTCACAACAAAACAGTACTTAAGAAAAGTGCAACCAAGGAAACACCACAAAACAATTGTAACTGCAAAAAGGACAAACCATGCCCACTTGAAGGCAAATGCCTCACATCTGGGGTAATCTACCAAGCCACAATTACACGGCAAGACAACCTTAAAGAAGAGACTTATATAGGACTAATGGAAAATACATTCAAAATAAGGTATAATGGACATACTCATAGTTTCAGAAACGAGGATAAACGGTATGCAACAACATTAAGTGAATACATCTGGAACATAAAAGACGATAATGTGCAGTACTCAATGAAATGGAAGATTATTGATAAAGCTAAGCCATACTCATCATCAAGCAAAATGTGCAACCTATGCTTGAAAGAGAAATTCTTCATAATATACAAGCCACACTTAGCATCACTAAACAAAAGAAACGAGCTGGCCAGTGCATGCAGACACAGAAAAAAACAATCATTATGTAACTATAAATAAGAACTATTTTCCCCATTGTTAGCACATACTACCTTTAAACAGTTGTGCATTGTAATTCATCATCACTATCACTCTGCGTTTTGTTTCTGATGAGTGAGGGTCCAACCCTTACGAAACAGATCTGTCAAATAAAATGTACAAGGTTTAACTTGCAAGTCAGTTTATTACAGCTCTCTTTTGATTGAGCACTTTTCCATTGTGATGGTTTTACAACATACTATCTTTTGATTATATATATATATATATATATATATATATATATATATATATATATATATATATATATATATATATATATATATATATATATATATATATATATATATATATATATATATATATATATATATATATATATATATATATATATATATATATATATATATATATATATATATATATATATATATATATATATATATATATATATATATATATATATATATATATATACATATATATGTATATAAGAATATATTAGCAAGTGAGTTCCCAATTTCTTATCAGATCTAGCTTCAGCCAAAGAGCAGTTGCCTTACCCCTAACTTTGGTTTTGTTTCATAAAAGTTAAATAAAAATGCTAAAACCTTAGAAATGTTTGTAGATGTATAGTGTGAGGGATCATGATATCAGGATCTTTTGTGCGATGACACTGATGTATTTTTCTCCTTTTTTACCCTTAGACGGCTCTTGGGACTGTCATGAGCATGTTACTATTGACTATACCACCGGGAATTGTCAATTATAAAGGGTTTGGTTTTGACACGCAATCCAACCCTTGCGTACTCACTGCAACGGTAAGATTTATTTATGTCAATCTGTGTATAAAGGCAATTCAACTGTTCAAGATAAATTCATTAAAAATACTAGTTCAGTAATCAAGCAAGTTAGTTTTTCTTATGTGAAAGAAAAGAAGAGGTAAAGAAACTACTTCAAGATCTGAGCCCTGAACTAATCCCTTAAAGGGCATGCAGTGAAGGGTGAAGGCAAGTTTTTATGTAATGCAGAAAATCTTAGCATTCAGCATAATCTGGGCAGTAATCATTATTCCTAATTTTGCGTTCCCTTGGTGATGAGCTGTTGCCAAATCTAAAACTTTTGATTTTTCTGGAAAAACAAATCATACCGCGTAAGCAGAAAAGAATTATACATTGTTATTTGCAATGGAGACTTAAAGTGGGTGACATATTTTAGCAATACTATTGCTTTAAACATGACATGCATTAAGTGTATCATAGATATTATTATTTCTAATGTACTATTCAAGTAAGTGTCGTTTTAATACAGAGGAAATGTTAACCAACCAGCCAACGGCGATTCTTATATCAGGAATCTTACATTCTTATCTCATGCACATCGAATAGATTTCGGCAAGATGTCTTTAACTGTTTTCATTAATATTTAATGAATTATAACTATGCACGTGATGATCTGCATTTAATAATTATACAACCTATTTAGAATAACAGTCGTATGTTAATTGGCGATTGCCATGTATTTTTCATCATTGATTTAGGAATCCACATCGTTAATGATTTGTTAGATGTTAATAGGTTTTTTTTATTCGAAGCATTTAATGTAAATTCAACCTTTTAAGATTTGAAGAAACTTTATCAGATCTTCTTGTAAGGATCCCTCAGATGCCACCGCCACCGCCGCATATGGGTATGTTTGGTTCATACGCTTGCGATAATTACAAAACGACCTGAAAAATGGCAGATTTTTGCCCTGTGACTGAAAACGTCATAACTAGATAATCTTTTATTATTTTGTTGCATTTCAAACTTTAAGGAAAACTTGAATTCATCATTATCATGTGAGATCATTTTCATTTCATTATTTCACATAAACTTGTATTGTAAAGTATCAAATGAGTTTTTTTTTCAATGAGAACGCAAGCAAATTCACAATGTCACCGCAGACAGGCAAATTTGACCTATGTAACTTATGAATGAATGAGAATATTTGGGAGTTCATTTGAATCGGCCTAACAATTTGCATATCCAACGTAATTGGTGTAAGAAAAAAGTCCTGTACTTTTACCAACAAATAGAAATCGATGAGAGAAGTCTGCGTACTTTAATGTATTTTATTATTATGATTCTTACGTAATCCTAACGTACAAAACGTTGCGTGGACTGCACTATTGTTTGTAGAGGGTTTACTGTTGTTTATGTACTAAAACATGCTGCATACAAAAGGTTAATAATATTAATTGTAAGCGTTCTCCAACATTGAATTGATATTCTTCTCTTTTTGACATTTTTCATTTAGAATGTTTTACACTGAGATATATTTCTTATTATAGATCTGTATTTATCAAAATTAGAAATATTGCAACCCGCAAAATAATGGTACAATCCAATTATATTAAGACATTGCTTACAGTTTTCTGAAAAACCTCACAGCTAGTTTCGCGAATTTATGCTCCATATCAGTATATGCGTCTTCTGGAGAAAAACATTCCCATATATCTCTTAAAAACATATTTTACTATCCTGTTAGCAACATAACACTATGATTATTCGAGATGATTTAAATTGTGAGTCAATTTATATTAATCTACTTCCATACCTGAGTCTGATCGCTCTAACAGTAACCCAAAGAAAGCTCCTACAAAATGTTACGATTATTGTTTTACAAAAGAGAAATTCACTAACGTGCTGACGATACGAAGTTAAGATAACATCAGTATAAGATAATCCACCGCACAAATGATCTTCTTCATAAGATGAAAATAATTGTTCGTTATTGTTATTGTGTGTGTATGTGTGTGGTGTATGTGTGTATGCTTCCCATCGCGTGTGGAATCAATTCAACATCTATTTGTTCCATAGTACTTTGGTTAAACCCCTGTGGACCTATCTAACTTATTTACCAAAACAAACAAATTAACATTTAATATGACTGAACACACTTGGAAACAGTTTCTTTGGCGGCAAGTTTGATGAAATGCTTAACTTGATTATAATCAATACAAAATATTTCATTTTCAAAGTGAAAAATAGTGTAAAAGTATTCTTTCCATGAATGAGAAGTTGAGATTTCTGAAACATCGTGTCTTCGGACACTTATATTAAGTATAAGTCTAGTACAATTTATTTCAGACAATATCAATTATTACTTTGCTTTGTATGTATGTGATTTAAGCACATGTTCGTTTTAATATAGGTAACTAGGTAACGAGCAGTGCATCCTCAAGTAGCTGTCTTTAATTTCTATGCAGCTAAAGCATGTAAAGGATTAGATTAGGGGTCAAGCATGTAAAGGATTAGATTAGGGGTCAAGCATGTAAAGGATTAGATTAGGGGCCAAGCATGTAAAGGATTAGATTAGGGGTCAAGCATGTAAAGGATTAGATTAGGGGTCAAGCATGTAAAGGATTAGATTAGGGGTCAAGCTAGTTTATACCTTATATAAAAGAAGACTTCAAAAGAAACACAATGGTGAAGAAAGCATTCCAAAATCTTATTTCGTTAATTAGGAGATATTTAAGTTTGAAGTTTGGTATCGCTTGTGTAAACGACTGAAATCAGACTAGTTGTGATGCCATAGCCTCAGATTCCTCAAAGTAAATATTCTATCATATTATGTCCTGCGATTTTGTGACTTTGGATATGTCAAGAAAGTAGTACAACTGAATCTGGGAAGGGGGTTTATAATATACCACCTGACGAAAGTTTTAGGGGAAATAATTCAAGTAGTCAAATACTGAAGAAAAAAAAACTTTCTTTAAAATACATTAAAAATTGTTAAGAATGTGAGGATGAAGACGCCAACTTTCCATAATAGACTTAGTGTATATATACTCCAGTTATTTCTACACAGATAATTGGATAAGACAGAGCTTTAAACTTGAATATCTCCTTAACGGAATAAGATTTTTGAACTCTTTCTTCACCATTTTGTTCTTTTGAAGTCCCATTTCATGTGACATTAGTTGCTTAACCACTAAACTAATCCTTTAGCAGGAAAACGTCATGTTTGATTGTCAGCTAAAAAGATTGTAATCCGGAGAGCGGCAATCGGTTGCTTTTGTCAGTTCGTTGAGAAACATACGAAGGACGAGAAAAAAGAAACTTAGACTGTTAGATGTTGATCTATAGGCTAACTTTCAAAAATTACAATCCTTTTTTGTTTTATTTTTTATCTCCAGGCAACGCAAGAAATCAACACACTCCAATTCACGAGCGTGCCAGTAACTATTTTCTTTACGGGCGTCAATGACGAGTGCCCCATACTGGTTCAGACTTTCTATGAAGGGGTATACGAGGGGGGCAAAGAAATTTCTGTGACTGATTTGTCAACAAGGGATGTCTTAATTAGTACTGCTCCTGATGCTGATTTGGTAAGTTTTTCCTATATGCAAACATATTCTTACAAAGATCCATGATAAAACATTGGAAGTTTTTATCCTAAACCTGATTCTTTTACTTCTTTTTAGCGCTAATATTTTATCATTTTTCCTTTTATGATTTTACACAATTTCACATTTTTACCATATGGTTACAATTGTACTTGGTTTTACTTTCTTGTATATTGTTTTCTTTTTATGCCATTTCTATAATTTATTCTTTGTTTGATATTCTATTATTCATGTTTTTCTTTCTCATATATTTTTCCTAATTTGTACAGTTTCGTATTGCTCAGGGAACCTGTGCAAGACCAGTCCTCGGACTAAACAGGCTACCCTGATAAAAGAACTGAAATAAATGGCTCGTATGGATTCAATTGTCTTTTTTCAGCCAGATGGATTCGAAGGTCAATTTGAAGTCGATGATGATACATATTTTGAAATTGAAAGCAACGTTGGTGACGCGTGGCTGGTTCACAAAGGTACTGTGTGGATATCCAATTCAGGTAAGGTGCGTTTCAGAAACTCAACGTATATAACATTTCATATGTCAGTATGTATGATCATACGAGTGCGAGCAATTTCATTTTAAAAATGGAGGAGAAGGGGGGATGGGGTGGGGGGGGGGGGGGATTTTGCCAGAAAATTCAAGCAAGATTGATATCTTTCCCGAATTTTATCTGACATGATTTTATCATAGCATCTACAAGTTCCATGTTCTCCCATGATGTTTTTACTATCTCAGAACTTACAAGGAAATATAATTGCGTCATGATCACAATGTTATTCTTATGTCCTTTTAGGGGTGTAGGAAGCTTTATAAAAGTGAGGAGCGCCGTCATAGGGGGTATTTTTCAAGTCATAGTCCTCTATCCCACTTTGTATATAAAATAAGTGAGCCCAAAACAACAAAGTGAAGCAAAAGGGGCACTTTATTTTTGAAAGGGGCACTTTTGAATAGGGACACATTCATCCCGTTCATGCAAACCTTGTCAGTTTCCTACTATTTGGTCAGTAATTGAGGAGCACTTTTCATTTTCAAAAGGGGCATTTTTGTCATTTTCTCAAAAGTGTGTGTGTGGGAGGGGGGGGGGGGGCATGTACCCAGGTTCCTACCAGACTTGTAGTGGGAGTACCAGTTTTGTACTCATGAACCCAATAATCGTACTCGTACTCATGAGATTACGACCATGTACTCACACTTTTCTTCGGTATAATGCAATTTAAACTGCTTGTACTCGTACTCGTACTCATGGAAATGTACTCACACTGCAAGGATGGGTCCTACACCTATGGTTCTTTTCATGAAACTGGGGGGAAAGAGGTTGAGAATGTGGTAAGATGAACCTCAAAAGAAAGAAAGTGTCTGACTAATTTTGTTGCTAAAGAAATTTAAACAACCCATATCAGTATAGCCTGGAAAATGATACATATCAAATAGCACTTCAATTTCCATAAACCAAAATACATAATGGCCTTATTTTCATGATTTTTTTAAACAGACTGTAAAATAGGGATGGATAATCTTAGGATACTTTCGTTTGTTAGAAATTCAACTTTTTCTAAGTTGCGTGTTTTATTCTATTTTCAAGTAAATTAGACCATGTTGCCTCTTTACCTGTTTGCAGTGGGGTTATACCAGGGAATAGCTTAGGACCTTCGACCCCAAGTGACCTCCATCAAAATAAATCGAAGACAAATATAAAGGACAATATGAAAATAACTTAATTTCCCAACAAAGTAAAACAACAAGAACAAAAGTATAAAAGCGATAGACATTTGTATTTATCATTCAGTCGAGACCCTCTAAGGTCTGGATAATTTGACCTGGGGCCTTTAATCAATGCAAACATGTCCCCTTATTCATTTTTACTAACACTAAATTGCTGAAATCGCGTTGACACCAGCGTAGTTAACGCTCGCGCCGCTCGCGGTGTGGGGTCACCGGCCCCAGCGTTACGCCACTGGCATAGATCTTTAGCTGTCTTTGTTATCCTTCCAGGTAACCGTATCAGACACTTTAAATGATAGCACTTTCTGCTCTGACATGACCACCGTGGAGATTCGATCAATCGTTAGTACACAGATCAGTATTTCAGTAATAATTATAGACCATTTCAAACTGAATATGATTCTGTCTAATAAGATCAACCAATAAGATATCTTTTGATGTACAGATAAAATATCTTTTAATGTACAAATATTGGCATTATTAATTATGTCATATTCTATTTGATAAATATGAAAATATACAAATATAACTTTACCTCATACTTTGCATAATGAATACAAACTTAAAATTACTCAATAATGCGGGTATATTACTTCAAGCATGGTGTTGTGATAGCAACGTTGATAAAGCTATGCATTTGAAGTAGAGTAATATCACATTGTGATGTTCAATCAAAGTTTCCTACAGCATATGATCGGCATTACAGCGGGCCACCGGCGGGTCTATATCGGGCCC
>JAIGNY010003240.1:0-29905 GCA_020152595.1 Chiridota heheva
TCTCAATTGAAATACCTTAGATGGATACAGAACACAGAATGATAGCATAACACGCATTTGTCCTGTTTGGCTAATGTAACTGTTAAATGATGGGGGGAAAACTTGTTGAACTAGAAAAGCAGGGGGTAATTTCCAAGTTAGTAAACCAACAGAATTTTGCCCTCATGGTGCCCTGTACCCTCAAAGGATGAAAATGGGGAAATAAAGGATGTCCAGAATTTGTGTTGATTACACAAAACTCAACAAATATGTGCTCACGGAGTATATGATTCCGAGCACCTCAGAGATTGTCCTAAGTAGGTTGCCAGATGCAAAATATTCTGGTGTTAGATGCCAACCCGTGGTTCCATCAAATTCCATTAGCCAAATCATCTCAAAACCTCAATTGCTTCAATAACTGGATGAAGGTTCGCCATCCTTCCAAAAGTTGTACTTATATTTGGGAGCATCGTCTGCTAAGATAGAACATTGCTAGCCTACTTAGATATGTGTAGCCAAATGTAATCACATGACTGTTATATTCCTGTCATTAAAAATCTTATCGAAAACCAACAGGAAAGTCAGTACGACGACTTACACTGTCGGTTAACTTTCCCGTCAAACTTCTCTGCGCCGCGTCCTAATATTACAGTATTAGACAAATGTGATAGAATAAGAGAGTTGTATGTTGAAAAAAGAACCTTCTGTGGTACAAAGTTACCTATTGTTATACAGGATTCGTATCATGCTGGCACTCTTGTTGCATAAATTATTGGTATGAAGTTTCCAATAAAATTGTGGGTCAAGATTAATTCAAAAGGAATTTAACACAAATAGTTTGTTTTACAAAAGTGTCATGAATATAAATCTTAAAATCTTGAAACGTGTTGCAAAGTCGATAAAATAAAATAAAGTTGATATTTTTTACATTCATGGACAGTTTGTTCCCTTAAAACCATTCCAAAACTATTTTAAGATCATGGTTAATCAAGGATGGAGGAACGGGTCAGTTGTCTTGTAAATAATGCTGGTGTCATCGGCAAACAGAGAAAAATACTTTTTTTTTATCATTAAGAATTTTTGGCCCTTAGACCCCTCCAACCCGACACCCCCAATTTTCTCAAAATTAGGGATAATCCACACCATTCAACCCAGAGACTCTTCACAATTCATTGACTAGCATCCAACTATTGTTACACCATACACAACACAGGGGTAATCTATACCTTCTTATCTGATAACATCTTCATAGTCTATTCACAGTTTACTTGTTGGCAACCAGCTACTGTTACACTGTACACAATAGGTCAATCATCTTTATGTAGCTTGCTACATAACTGCTGTTCAGTGAGACAATCAGATTAGTCCTTGGCAGAGCCTAAATGAAAAATATACATTATATACTTGGGAGAACTTTGTGCAAAACCCATGAATGATTGATGGACCATTCCTCGTAAGGATGGTGATTTCATCGTAACAAATGGGTATTCATTTATATAGCAGAAATAACACTAGTCCAAGGATGGAGCAATAATTTTACTCTTGCAGAGATGAAAAGTTGGGGACTTCTCCACAGTTGTTCCAGTTTGCAGAAAGCGCACCATGCTAATATCTTGCGTCACTTTAGGTCGCTTGCAGCGTATGCCATTTTGGAACCAAAATAGATATTTGAAATCTGAAACATGGTTGATGGGTTTACCGTATGGAGAGGGATGACCGTTAACAGTCACATACTCGGTCTTGGACACACTTAATATGGACTAAAGACTACGTCCGTCATTGCACCCCCGTTATTTGGGAGTGCTTCAAATGTGGTTGCGCAGTCAAGACCTGCAGCCTTCATGTGGTAAATGGCTTTCAGTGTCTCTTCACGTGTTGGGGGAATGACCTGGATTGGTAAGTCCTGGGAAGCAGGTGGAGGCAGTTCAGAAAGTGGCTGTCCCATGTTCTTGTTGAGCAGAGACCTGAAGTATTCCATCTATTCTGCAAAGAAGTCTTTGTCACTTTTTAGATATTACAATCTCTTTTCTTCACCCTGACGCTGGTTTTTTTGTGTTTGCCAGAGAGACTTTGGATGATTTTCCATGTTGTGGTGTAGTCTCTAAACAAGTCGGCTAGTCTGAGATCTTCTATCTGCTTTTTTAGCATAAAAGATTCATCTGCTTTGTATGACTCTTATAAGCTGCTATTGAGACTTCCATATTTAGCTCGACTATTCAAAGAATAGTAGGAGCTATTCTACTCACCTTGTCGCCCACGTCCGCTTCGGCATTACTTAAAGTTTTTTTGGAGGCAAGGTCTATCAAAAACTTGTTGTTATTTGAAAATGTACATTATTTACAAGTGGAATACATATATAGAATGTGCATAATGTCTTAATCTAAATTTGTAGTGTTTTAGATGGTAACCAAAATAACAAATGATTAGGCTTGAAAAGAACTGAAAATGTTAAAAATATCTGAAATATTGTTTTTAAGACTTTTTAGTTAAAGTTATTAGACTCCGCCTTATTTATTTAAGTTGACTGCAAATTTGCATAGAGTTCTTATATGAACTGATCTTTATCTATATATGAGCACAAACAAACAAACATACTGTAGTAGGCAATTTACATTTAAAAAGGGACATAGACCATTGATTACTCTTTTCATTATTCCAAGTACACACATAACTTTTACCAATGTACTACAGGTAGACACTTATCTAATCAGGATTTTTCTGCACTCATTCAACAATGAGATGTGCTTCCTTATCTAATTTCAGAAGTGTTCATTGCACTATTACAGAATTGGCACTTGGAATTTAGAACTTGATCATAAGGAATCTTAAAGAACGACGAACGACATGTAAGATGGCAATTACATATGGGAGGGATGGCATTGTGGAGGGAGGGATGAATGGTATCAGGGAGGGAGGAATGAATGGCATCAGGGAGGGAGAGATACATGGCATCAGAGTGGGAGGATGGTGGATGAATGGCATCGGTAGGGAGGGATAGATGGCATTGGGGGTAGGGATGGATGGATAGCATCAGGGAGGGAGGAATGGATGGCATCGGTGAGGGATGGGTGGATGAATTGGGGAAGGAGAATCGGGTGAATGGCATCGGTAGAGAGAGGGGAGGATCTCATCAGGGAAAAAAGAATGGATGCCATTAAAGGGGAATAGATGATTTTTAGGTGGAATTTATCAAACTATTGACATTTCATACTTTGCTACAGTAATTGCAGTGCATATTAGTGTACTGTATGTCATCATTTGGTAAATAAACATTATTCAAAAGTAAATCAATGAATGGAATGTGAGTAGTGCTTCAATAAAAATTTGAAGTATCTTACCTGTTTTTTAAAGTAACAAATAGGTAAACTTGAAAAGAGCTGAAAAAACTCAAGTCCTCAAACTGTAATACTCTGGAACTCCGTAGATATATACCCAGACTTACAACTTTCCAGAAAGCATCTATCCGAATTGTCCTATGCTCGGCATTTCGCTTATTAAGAAGATCTAATTACCGGACATTTACAGAACTGCATACTAATAAGGATTGTTTTAAATACTTCTTTATTCCACGAATTGTAAAGGACTGGAACACCTCAACTCACCTAGTCTCTTTAGGCCTCCCGGCCCACAAGGCTGCAGTGCACTCTCTTTACTAGACTCTCTTATTTGCAACTTGTCTAACTTCTGTCCCATCACTTTCCTATCCTTCTCGACTGTCCTTCTGCAGGTTGTTCTAGGACCACCAACTTTCCTTCTTCCCTCTGGTTTTCACGTCATAGCTGTCACAAAGTGCTTACTAGTGCTCATGCGCATCACATGACCAATCCACTTCCACCTTCTTTTTACTGCAGTGCTGATTTTGTTATGTTTAGTGAATCTCATTATTTCATTGTTAGATATTACATATGGCAATCTGAACTTCAAAATTCTCCTGTAGCATTTATACATAAATGTATCCAGTCTTGTATTATCTGCTATATTAATTCTCTATGTCTCGAAACAATACAAAAGTACAGACATAACAAGTGAGTTAAACAGTTGTATTTTTTATATATATTGAGAATGTGCTTGAGTTCCATATCTTATTTAACTTCATAAATGCTACTCTTGCTCTAGAGATTAGGTTTTGGATATCTTCTTCATCATCCTCTTGTAAGCTTACTGTTGCACCAAAGTATCTGAGCTTGTTTACTTTATTTAGTTGTTGGTTATCGATACAAACTTTGTTTGCACATTTGCTGTCAACTTTCATGAGCTCCGTCGTGTCTTTATTAATTTTTAGCCCAGTTTGTGCAGCATACTGATTGAGCCTGGTCACTTTGGTTTGCATGTGTTGATATGTAGATGAAAGTCGAGTAAAATCATCAGCAAAATCTAATTCCTCAAGGGTTGGCATGTACTTCCATCTAATTCCATTCCTGTTATCATGAGTTGTTTTCCTCATCACCCAGTCTACCATCGTCAGAAAAAAGGAATCCTTACATTACATCACCTTGCTTTACACCACGTTTAACTTGAAATCATTCAGATTCCACACCACCATCTATAACTGCACATTCACTGTCTTCATATAACGCTTTAATCAAACATATTTTTATTTGTGGAATACCATAGGCTGCCATTATTTTCCAGGGGCTTTCTCTGTGCACTGAGTAAAATGCCTTCTCGAAGTCAACAAAGGCGATATATATATGGTTGACTGCCATTCCGCCACCTGTTTTAGAATGTTGCGCAGGATGCAAATTTGCTCGGTGGTTACTCCTTTCTCTTCCAAATCCAGCCTGTTCATCCCTCATCTTACTGTCAACACTGTTTCTTATTGTGTGTTTTAAAACTCTTCCAAATACTTTGCTTGGTATGAATGTTAAGGTTATTCCGCGCCAATTATCGCATACAATTAGTATTGCCTTTCTTGGGTATTTTTGTTATCAGTCGTTGCTTCCATGGTTTTGGTATAACTTCCTTTTCCCATACAATTCTGAACATCTCTTTACGCCATAGCACTGATGTGCATATATCAGCCTTCAACAACTTGGCAGTTATATTATCCTTGCCCGCAGTTTTGTTATTCTTTAGCTTCATCAATGCCTCTTTTATTTCACTTCTTGTAATATAACTGGTACTGATTTTGTCTATTTCAGGTTCACATGTTATGTTAGAAACTGTAAAAACAGGATCTAGTCTATTCAGTATCCTCAAAATGTTCTTTCCACCTCTCTCTTTTTTTTTTTCATCCGTTAATAGATTCTCATCCTTGTCTCTTATAACACTCTCAATCTTGGTCCTTTTATTGCAAATTTATTTGTCTATCTTGTAAAGCTCTCTCATTCTGCCATTACTAGCTGCTTCCTCTGCAGCTGTAGGAAGGTCGTCAACTTACTTTCTTTTATCTTTGTTAAGCTTTTCTTCACATCTTTTGTCTTTTTCAGCATACTTACTGTAGCTCTCATGATATCTTTAATTCTAATTGACTTGGTATTCTCAATCTTAAACTTCAGCTGTTTTCTCTCCTTAACACATTTCCAACTTTCTCTGCTAATCCATAGCTTTTGGCCCTTCTTTTTGTACCCAAGGACCTTTTTAGCAGCCTCATTGTATACTTCTTTAAATGTCTGCAACTTACTCTCAACTTCTTCAATGTTATCAGGTACTTCAGTTTCACCACAGCAGTTTTGTAAAACTTCATATCTATTTTGTAGTTCAACTGAAAACTCTTCTCTGATTGTTTGTTGCTGTAACTTGATGGTATCATATTTGGTCGACATGTCTTTGTTATCGGTTTTCCTTTCAGTTTCAATTGGATCCTTGTCCGTATCATGTGGTGATCATTTGAAATGTCAGCCTCTCTCATCACTCTTGTGTCTAATATGGAGGTCCTGTGTTGCTTTGTTACAATCACATGATCAATTTGGTTCTTTGTCCTTCCTCCTGGGAAATTCCAGGTCTGTTTATGAATGAGACTATGTAAAAAATTGTGCCAGTCATTAATAAATTGTTGATACCGAAGAAGTCCAAAAGCCTTTCATCATTAGCATTCATTTCACCAATGCCATGCCTTCCAATAAGATTATCATAATCATCATTATTACATCCTACTTTGGCATTCAAGTCGCTCATTATGATTAATAGGTCATGCTTGGGAATTCCAACTACCAGGGTTTGTAACTGATCACAAAAAGTTTCCTTGTCTAAAGCCTCCTTGTCTTTATCCGTTGCATCATTTGTTGGAGCATATACTTGAGTGATTAACAATTTAATATACTTTGAGAAAAACCTGGCGTAAATCAACCTCTCATTTATAGGTTTCCATTCTAATAGTGTCTGTTCAGCTTTCTATGATAACATGAATGCAACTCCATGATAATGCATTTCATAATCTCTGCCCCAAAACATATTACTTTTGCCAGTATTAGGCTTGACTTTCCAAAATCCGTCCACCTACATTCACTTATACCAAGAATGCCAATATTATACTGCTCCATCTCTTTGGCAAGTTGAGCTGCTTTTCCGATTGAGAAGAGCGATCTTACATTCCAGTACCCTATAAGAGTGTTGTTGGTGGGTTTGGTAATTGATGTCACCAACCCATGAGCCTCCTTGTAGCTTTCTTCCATTGGCGTCATGTTATCCACAAACCTCAGATTGTCATCTTCGGAAATTTGGATTGTCATACTTCCAAAACCAATAATATTACCAGCATTAGTACTGTAAGTGCACTTGCAAATTTCGTAACAATTAAATGAGCTAAATGGGTTGTTAGCTCACTGCATCAGGTTTTGTTTCAGGTCTCCTTCCCTTAGCCAAAGCCTTGTTAGCCTAGCACTGTATGGAACTAATTACCATGGGTCACCACGAGCAAGTAAGGTTGACTTGGGTGCACTACGGGTCATTGACAAGCTACTAATTTTCGCTTTTCACCCACCAAGGTGAACTAGTCGACCCCAACACCACTGGCTGTGGTGCTGGGCGCATAAACACCCAACCCCCTAAAGGACTGGAACAGTCTACCAGAAACTGTCACAAGTATAATAGACAACAACAAATTTAAAGAAGCAATCATAAGAAGTCAGTAGTCAGTTTTCATGCACACACACCCTATCCAGTTCGCTCTACACCAACAGGAATGTTGAACTGTAACCATCAATATCAAGATCAATTAGGTTATTGTTATTTGTTCTTCTTAAATTTGAGGTGTCACTAAAAAATCAAATGCAATGAATATTTATTGCACTTGAGGGATATAGGTGAAGTCATGAAAGATAGTAAAATTCTTCTTAAGATTATACTATAATTGAATATAACTTTGGACAACATAAACATGTACATACTACCTTATAACAAAACCACAGTATGCCCCATACGAAGCAAAACAGGCATACCCTTGTAAAGATTTGAACATATTTGCATTTATCCCCGCCTACTCATTGATATGTACGATATGGACACCAAAAACAAGTGATTATCTTTGAATCATGATATATCTATGTGCCAAATATGACGTGCCACAGATGTTTGGTTTACGAGATACCTTGTTTACAAGCTATTTTCAGAAGAAAAAACACACATTAAGCCCTGTCACCATGGATATCAATGAATTTGAGCATTCTTGTAATATGTTCATTTACACCTTTCCTGCTTGAATATGTCAAATAACAAGCAAAACAGACATGTGGTTGTAAATATATGAACATTTGAAGATTTTTAAATTTAGCCCCGCTCACTCATTAATTGCAGATATCGACACCAAAACAATTTGGATCATCTACTAGTGACTATGCATCTGTGTGCCAACTATGACAAGACACAGATGTACCGCTCATGAGATATCGTGTTTACAATTAAAGCCTTACACCCACACACACACCCATACCCATACCCACACATCCACCAACACCACTGCATAGGCTCCTGATGCTGATAGCGTCGGAATCAAAAATGAAAAATAGACTTCCCTAAAGTTTAGCTTGTTATCAAAATTGATCTCACTGGAAGTTATTCAGACAGTTCTAGTTTTCTTGACTGTTTTGACTTAGAGATCAGATATCTGCTTTTTGCCTGGTACTGTACCTCTCCGTCTTTAATGTTAATAATAATAATAATACATTTTTATATAGCGCATTATACCAAACGGTCTCAATGCGCTTTACATAAACAAATATAACATGAGAAAACCTTAAGATACAAACAGTAAGACTTAGCTGCCTTAACAGTAAGTTTAGCTGCCTCCTTGTGTCAGTCATCCAGCTTGGCATTCCGCATGATCTGCGTTCACCTACTATTTCACCTTCTATCTCTTCTACTTCTGCAACAGTATTTGCAAACTGATCGCATCTCTGTGTTATTGGAGTAGATGTATCGTTACACTAGAGGGTTTTGAATCTGTTTGACAATTTGAGCTGGAACTGTTCTCTTTTAAAAGCATCTTGAAGCTTCCTGCAATCAAATGTCGGTCTGTTGCATGGATTCTCTTTGGTGCTTCTTAGGCTGCAAACGAGCAAGAAGATTGCTGACAATCTGGTGATCAGTGTGTAATTCCACTGAATTGTGGGCTCTACAGTTCCTGAGGGAGTGATAACATTTGCTGTTTATTAAGATGTGTCGACCATGTCCATTATCGATTTTTAGGTTGAGGAAAACTCATTTGCGCTGGATGAAAATAATGTTGCCGTTTTCAAACCACCTTTTTCTAAAAATAAAAATAAAACCTCCTTAAAATTTTGTAGGAGTAATAATAGTATCATTTAAAAGTACTCAAATATTTCTTTACAAAATATAACATTTTTATAAGATTTCAAAAGATATTTTGAAAGATTTCTGAGAAAACGTAGCTTGAAAATAGGTAAAACTCAAAAATTGTTAAAATTTAACGGAAAATATATATTCTTTAACTGACCAAACTTCAAGATCACATTTTTGCTTTGAAATCAAACATGCAAGTCCTAAGACATGATAGTATTAATTTCTAGTCTAATTCTTATTATACCTATCTAAAATCTTTTTTGGGGGAAATTTATTCATTTTTTTTTCTATTTTTGCTATTTTTGACGCTATCAAAAAAAAAAAAAACATGTGTGCCAAAGCCGTGCATCGCACATGCTTTATTGATTTGCCGTTCGAAACTGCTTGATTTTTTTTTAATTGATATATAGATAAAAACATATCCTCTCTTTATTGATCTAAAGCTATAGGAATTAATTTTCACCTTCAAGTAAATAATGAATACCTTATGTAACAGTTATCAACGCGTATTAGCACACGAACGCACGAGGTTCGAGCCTCTGGTGAGACTACCGCACTGTAATTTTTCTGCTGCGGTTTTTTTGGAGTCAGCTGAAATTATTTGTTGTGCTTTCTCATCTTTCCCGTCTAGCTAAAAATCGTAGATTATCATCATTGAAAAGGAAATTTGATTAAGAATCTAAATATGTAACACAACACTCATCATGACTTGTCCTACACCTTACTAATTTTTTCAAGCAAGTCATAGCCACAAAACTTAGCAACTAATGAGGCCACTTATCTTTATTAAAATAACACTCAACCACATGATAAGAAGTTCATCCATTGCTAATTTGATACTCGGGATTACCTTCCACAACAACTCAGGACCAACAGGAAAACAAGTACAATGGAGCCATTGATAAGGAAAATTTGATCCTAATCACTTGTGGTTTTCAGATTAAAGAAAATAAAGAGGAAAAGTCTGACCCGACCTGCTTATATATCAGGTCGGGTCTGACTATTCAAAACTTTAAAGAGCACAACAACTAATGGTGTTTTCAATATTTACAAGAAATTATACTTGTGCAAAGATTGGCTAATTTGTTGACTGAATTTATCTTAAAATGGCTTTATTTGCATATTGTCCAATTTTTCCTAATTGTGCTTTTATTATTCAAAAAATCAATATCTTAACTTTCATTAAAACGAAGCTTATAATGAAATAAAATGAAAAGAAATTTGTCAAAAATTAATAGACATTTTAAGTAAACAGGCGTTAACCAGCGTAGCCAGAGGAGGGGTTGGAGAAAAAACACAAGTCAGATTTATATGCAGATTTATATTCAAATGATATTCTGTATTGGGATGAACACAGGAATACAACTTTAGATGTTTCTAATATAAACTGATGTAAGATATTGATGTGTTGATGACGATGATGCATTGAAAAAGATTATGTAGAAAAAAGCAACCGATGATGATGTCAGAAAACTAACTTATTTAAATCATGTCTTATGTATAATAGCTTACGTTGACGTCTAATTTCGAACTGTTTACGATGATGTCTCTGTTTATGATAAGTTCACACTGAACTCTAAGTTAAGATTCTCATTTTGTAGATAGATATTTCTATCACCTGACACCCCACCTACAATGAAATATAAACCAATAAAAAAACTCTCATCACCATCTTACTACAACTACTTTTGGCCAATCACAGAACTAAACCACATTTGATTTTAAACCAATGATTACCTTCTATTTGGGTAGGCAACAAGTCCTAAAACAAAGTAACTGAAGTAAGGTGACTGACATCCTAAGGATAATTAACTAAACCACTTCGTTAATTCAGAGATGACATCAAGTCTCACAGTGAAACCACTGTTTTATAAAAGAGCACAAAAGATGATCCTAGGGAAATTATAAACAAAATCAAGGTTTTCTAGATAATCCTAAAATGAGAGGATGGGAACTCTAAAGGTGGGCAGGATGTTTCTAAACCACTTCAAGTAAAATATTACGTAGTAACATTTAATAAAGAAAGATGGAGAGCTTAAACAGATGTCTAAGTTTTGGTTTATCAGGGAGTTACAGATAATTACGTTGAGCATTAAAATTAAAGAATGATAAGTACAGCAAAGGGGATTTTTAGGCTTAAAGGTATTTACTTTGTTAGAAACACTGAGATCGATGAGCAATGGGGCTATTTCCTAACATTAAAGCCATATCAACAACTTAGAGGTAAACAGATTTAATCCATCTGTTTTGAAGAAGTTTGTAGCTAAGGTGTATGCCTTGTGATAGGGAATTCCAGGAATCAATTTCACGCTTGCACGAATAAGATCTTATAATGTTGGTGCGACAGGGTATTGTAGTTGTGCGTGTATTTGTTTGTCCTAAACATCTTTATATAAGGTGGCGGAAGATTATTGTTAATATCCCAGTAAGCAATGGTATGAAGGTTGATGGTAATGAGGTCTGGTATTTTAAGGAAGTTAAGAGACGGAAATAAATTACTAGTAATGTAAGGATAATAAGCATTGGTGATATAGCCCGGTTTTGTGAGATAACTAATTTATATAAGAATGATTTAACAAACACTTTAACAGTAAGATAAATGAAGTAAAATAAGTGTTTGATACAAGGAACATAGAATTGTTTGTGGAATGAAATGTTTTCATTTTGATAAAATACAAGCACCTCTCGAAATCTTATTGGAATTGAATGAATATGATCGGACCAAAAAGATTTAAATCAATATGGACGCCTAAGAATTTTGTGGTATCTACTTTACTTATTTCGATGCTATTGAAGTGGATAGAGACATCCCAATTTGTACTAAGCGGTCCACGTACTACATAATTAGTTTTACTAATGTGAAGAGACAACTTGTTTGCAGAGAACTATCATAAAATTTAGATGAATAAGAACAAACAGTATTTTTTGACTCATGTTTGTCACTACCCTGATAAAAAAATATTAGTGTCATCTGCAAATAAAATCAGTAATGACTCTGTAGATACATTGCCCATATCATTGGTATATATATATATATATATATATATATATTAGAAAGAAGTGGACCTAATATCGTGCCTTGTGGACCTCCGCATTTATCAATATAAAGATCAGAGTTACAATTATTGTAATATACGAAGTGATGCATATTACAAAGATAACTATGAAACCACGCAATTGTATTACCTCTTATGCGATAGAATGATAACTTATCTAAAAGAATTTGATGATCAATAGTATCGAAGGCCTTTAAAAGATCTAAACAGACACCAATTGCTGAATCCTTTTTATCAAGAGCTTTGTATGATTTATTAGTGGCAGAGATAAGTGCTAAATCCGTAGAATGACCTTTGGCTAACATTGGCTCGGGAAATACCACCGATCATCTCTGATTGAAAAAAAATTATGCTTTTATTGGCTGGAGCGTTAAAATACTATCTTGCACATATGCTAATCGAGCTTGATATCCCGTTTGGGATTTCTCCTATGACTATAGCCTAATCGGGGTATACCTTTTGTAATTGATAGTTCATTTGGGTTATAAATTGGTTTGTTAAACCTATTAAAGACCAAGAATGGCTAAATAGCTTAAATAAATTATTTCAACTACGATTGAATCTCTGGCTGTAAAATCACCAGCTGTAAAATCACCAAAGTGTTAACAGCCCACTAATAAAAAATACCTTGCATGTCTGTCGCGTCGCATTAGACCATGACCTGGCTTGACGTAATCTTATTCAAATAGCCCTTTAAGGGATTTTGAGCTTATGCAATGAAAAATGACTCGAAAAATCGGTTTTTGCTCGGTACGATACGAATGAATTTAGCATATATAATTTAGCGAACATTTCCGAAGGAATTTCCAAAGGATAAAGAATGCTGTGTTTATGTGTCAATTGGAATATATTATCCCGTTTGGGATTTCTCCCACACCATAGTCAAATTGAGGTATAGACTTGTAGTTGATAGCTGGCGTGGGCTAAAACGTGTGTTTAAAGATCAAAGCTTTAAAGCTCAAATAGCCTAAATGCACTATATGTTCATATAGTGCAATTGAATAACCTAGGCTATAAAGTTACAGTGCCTTTAAAATTACCAGAGTGTAAATAACCAGAAAATTTAAAGTAACAGCTAGCTGCAGTAATGCAATCTGTTCTTCACAATAAGTTTTTTGTTTGCGTACAGAAATGTGAGTCTAATAACTGATGCATACAATCAGGTTTATTTGTGATAAGTTTCTTAAAGGATTAGTTCAGGTGTCAAGTAAGTCCATCTTATCTGAAAGACAACATCAAAACAATTTGATAAAATCTTGTATTTTGTCGTATAAGGATTGCCACTTGAAAGTGTATTTGTATGATGCTATTATTGATTAATTGTGATTCATTAATTGCAATAATTAATTATTTGCTAAAAAATGGCTAATATATGAGCAATATGAGGAAAATATGCCATAGTTAAAAGCATGTCTTGTTGCAAGGACGTAGAATCAATTTTGATTTTATACACACAGTATTTTGCGGATAGCATGTCTGTTTATGATTTCAATTTCCCTCAAAAGGAAACATTGTTTTTAAAATTTGCATCATATTGCTGTTCAGGCAAGTTTTTGTAGGCTTACTTGAAAAACAATTTTCACATATCTAAACGATATTTAAAGCTTTATTACGCCGTGCGGCAACTGGAGTCCTGGGGCCCGTGAGGTTTTTTGCGCTTTCTGCGGCGGCAATAAGGAGAGTAGGGGATGCCCTTTTGAAAGTTGATGGCTGACCGGCAAGAGGTGAGTTGAGAGGGCAGAGCTGGATGCGGCCTTTTGAAACTTATATGAAATTATTCTTGGTCATTCTTGAAGCAAAAACAAATTTAAATCCACTCACCCATAAATATTACGTAATACATAAAAGTTGTTACTTACATTTAGTATTTATTTGACACTTAAGATATGTTATTCTATTAGGGGCACCGACACCAACATTCCGCTTATGCGCAAACTTTATAATGGGGCCAGAAGACAAGATTCCTCCATTTTTTCGAAAACTGACAAAAGTGCCCCTTTTGTTAAATAAATTAAAAGGTGCCCCTCAATTAATGTCCACAGAAGCGCTCAAAGTGTTAAGTACCCACCAAAAAAAAAAAAAAAAAAAAACAGGCTTATACCTCCTCAAAATATATGTTGAGTTACAGTACTACATCATTTTTCTGTTTGCAAGGTTACAGACTGTATTACTGTAACTATGGAGCGATTAACTGAAAATATCGACATGCCGTGACTTATGCATAAATCTAGTGCATTTTGAAGAAAAAAATATTAGTTGTGGGGTAGGAGTCGATACATTTTTGACTTGTTAAATGTCCCCCACCCCCCTCCTCGGGTAAATTTTGCTTTCTTTCGGAATTTTTGCTTCATATCCGGCCATTTTTTTTTCAATTTTCAGAACATTTTTGTTAAATTTCTTTCATTTCGGGTAGTTTTTTTCAATTGTCGAGAAGTTTTGCCTATTTTTGAAAAATGTTGAATATTTTTGGGAACTTTTTAGCCAATTTTGGGGTAATTTCTTTAAGTTCTGGACAATTTTTTTTTCAGTTTTCGAAACGTTTTCGTGAATTTGTATATTTATTTTCATGTAACATTTTTTAATTTCTAGAAAAATGTTCTTTAATTATCAGAAAATTGTCCTTATTTAAAAAAAAGAAATGCTCATTTCCGTAACAATTCTTCGTATCTTTGGAAAATTTTTTCTCACTTTCGAATTTTTTTTGACCAGTTTTGAGGTAAGTTCTTTTATTTCCGGACAAATTCTTTCAATTAAGGGAACATTTTCTTTCATTTTCGGTAATATCACCATTGCTTGTGATGGGTATCTAATATAGAGGACTTCAAAGAAAGTTTGAAGATCGTTTTAGTTTATTTTTTGTTTGCCATTTGGAAGTGTATATGTGGGATGTTATAAAGCCTAAATGCTATTATTGATTTATTGCAATTCATTAATTGCGATAATTATTTATTTGCTTAGAATGGCTAATACATTATTAATAGTTAAAATCATCTTTTGTTGCACGTAAAATCCATCTTGATGTTATACAAAAGTATTTTGTTGTTGGTATCTTTGTTTATGATTTTTAGTTCACTTAAAAGCAAACATTGTGAATACATCATAGATCATATTGATGTTGAAGCTTAGCTTTCTTAGGCTTACTTGAAAAACAGTTTTCACATATTCAAACGATATTTAAAGCTCCCATACGCAGTGGGGCAACTATAGTCCTGCGGGCCCGTAGGGATTTTGGCCTCTGCAGCGATGTCGGAACCAAGGCGGCAAGGAAGGGGAAACTGCCCTCGGCCCGTTTTGATTTTAGAGGCCCCCTTTTGAAACTTATTTAAATGTAACCTAGGTCATTTTGAAGCTTGAAAACAAATAGATATTCACTCACTGACAAATACTATAAAATAAATAGAGATTGTCACATACATTTAGCATTCATTTGACATAATTAAAGCATAATATTGTACCAGGGGCACCGACACTGAGGGCCGTGGTGGGAGGAAGTAAGCCCCTAACAATTTTCTAAGCAGCAATTTCAAAAGAAGCCTTTTACTTCTTCGCCCGATGGGTAATTGTCAACATTCAGTCCTGGGTCCCCAATCTTTGAAGCCATGGGCAGAATTTGCCTACCGAAAATGTGATAAAACTCAAAAGTGACTAGCAAAATCTGTCAACTGACAAGAGTGCCCTTTAAAAAATTAAAAGTGCCCCTCTATCACTATCAAAAAATGCACATGATCTTGATTTACTGCTCTCTCCGCCTCCCCAAATTCCTTCCGTCACCTCTGGCGCTTTGGGTCCCATAACAAAAATATTGCAGTGTCATTGTTAGAGGCTAGATCCAAATCAATTTTGCACACGACCTGTAAGGTTTACCCACCCTTCCGAGCATTCCAGAACCTTTTGTTGCGCCACTACTAATCAAAGTTGTATTCCTTCCTAACAACCTAAGCCTACCCAATGTAGCTCTCACCCTCAAAACATATATTGAGCAACTAAATCATTCATGTTCATGCATCACAATAATATGAAAGCTCCTGCTTTTATTATGCTCCCCTCCCCACCCCCAAAAAATAGATAAAATGAATAAATAAACATCAAACATTTTTTTTTCTTCTTCTAGGAACCCTAGCCTACCCGAATTAAAAACCCATTGCCGAAAAAACATGCTTAATTACCCTCAAAATTTGTTACACTACTACTATTGGTGTTCTAGTTTTTATCTGCAAATCATCACCTATTTTGTGTTGTGCATCATAAGTGTTGTGATTGCTGTGTAGCAATCTTTGTACAGCTGTTGTAAAACACTTGGTCATATTCTACCTATCATTATAATGATTGCTTACATGTTAAATGTCCCATGGGGTCATTCTTTCTTTTATTTGCAGATTATCACCTATTTTGTATTGTGCATCATAAGTTTGTGTAGCAATCTTCCTTACAGCTGTTGTAGGTGAACACTACAACATTGGTCATATTATGCCTATCACGATAATGTTTACTTAAGACGTTGTTTCATAAAACCATCCTTTCTCTTATCCGAAGATTATCTTTCTTTTATTTGCAGATTATCACCTATTTTGTGTTGTGCATCATAAGTGCTGTGTAGCAATCTTTCTTACAGCTGTTGTAGGTAAACACTACAACACTTGGTCATATTATGCCTATCATGATAATGATTACTTAACATGTTGTTCCATAAAACCATCCTTTCTCTTATCTGCAGATTATCACCTATCTTGTGTTGTGCATCATAAGTGCTGTGTTTGCTGCATACTGCTTAGTATCTCTGTTGTAGCTGCTCTGAGTGAAAAACACGAGTACTACTATTCCTATGGCTACTACAAATCCTATACTGATTACAATTCCTATGGTAGTTACAAGCACTATCGTTATTACCACGATTATAGACCATATACTAACAACGAATATGTAAGTTAAAATCAATTCTTCCTCAAATTTGATATTTGTTTGATAGCATTTATGTAATTTTAATATAAGACACCAGAAAATTAGCATATTATTTATGTTAGTTTTATATAAGGCACCAGAGAATTACTATAGTGTTTATGTTAGTTTTAGATAGGAAAAATAGAATTAGCATAGTATTTACGTTAGTTTTATATAAAGCACCAGAGAATTAGTATAGTATTTATGTTAGTTTTATATAAGGCACCAGAGAATTTGTATAGTATTTATGTTAGTTTTATATAAGGCGGCAGAGAATTAGTATAGTATTTATGTTAGTTTTATATAGGGAAACATAGAATTAGCATAGTATTCATGTTAGTTTTATATAAGGCACCAGAGAATTAGTATAGTATTTATGTTAGTTTTATATAAGGCACCAGAGAATTAGTATAGTATTTATGTTAGTTTCATATAAGGCACCAGAGAATTAGTATAGTATTTATGTTAGTTTTATATAAGGCACCAGAGAATTACTATAGTGTTTATGTTAGTTTTATATAAGGAAAAATAGAATTAGCATAGTATTTACGTTAGTTTTATATAAAGCACCAGAGAATTAGTATAGTATTTATGTTAGTTTTATATAAGGCACCAGAGAATTTGTATAGTATTTATGTTAGTTTTTATAAGGCGGCAGAGAATTAGTATAGTATTTATGTTAGTTTTATATAGGAAACATAGAATTAGCATAGTATTCATGTTAGTTTTATATAAGGCACCAGAAAATTAGCATATTATTTATGTTAGTTTTATATAAGGCACCAGAGAATTACTATAGTGTTTATGTTAGTTTTAGATAAGGAAAAATAGAATTAGCATAGTATTTACGTTAGTTTTATATAAAGCACCAGAGAATTAGTATAGTATTTATGTTAGTTTTATATAAGGCACCAGAGAATTTGTATAGTATTTATGTTAGTTTTATATAAGGCGGCAGAGAATTAGTATAGTATTTATGTTAGTTTTATATAGGAAACATAGAATTAGCATAGTATTCATGTTAGTTTTATATAAGGCACCAGAGAATTAGTATAGTATTTATGTTAGTTTTATATAAGGCACCAGAGAATTAGTATAGTATTTATGTTAGTTTCATATAAGGCACCAGAGAATTAGTATAGTATTTATGTTAGTTTTATATAAGGCACCAGAGAATTAATTTTGTAATTTTAATGAACAAAAATATACATCTGTTACTTAAAGCGTTCAAATCCTAGTATAGCGGTGAAATTCGATATCAAGAGTTTTGCTTTTTCTTTTTTAATTCTAGTTTTATTCTCTTATATTTATGTATTCTAAGTATTTTGCTTTTTAGATTTTGATCTTTTAAGTAAAAGCTAAGCCAAAATTGTTTAAAAAAGAGGAATAATTTTTAAGTTTTGGCTTTCCGATTGAAACTTTTACTCGTCATTGTGTATACTATCCTACAGTTGTACTAACGAGTGGAGTCTGCAAGCCGTTTTTCCGTTTAACTGAAATAAACAAAAAACGTGCGCATAATCAATGTAGATCCTCATTTTCACGTTAGGTTTTAGAATTAGGTTATAGGATTAGGGTTTAGGAATAGATTTTAGAATTAGGGTTTTAGAATTAAGGTTTTAGGATTACGTTTTTCGTTAGGATTTTGACATTGTTGACATTAATAAAATTCGTCCGAACCATTAGTCAGCTTTTTTTCTTTAGTTTCGTTCAACCATTCAAAATGTCCATGGCCGACAAGAACGCAGAATTTGTTAGTTCGTGATGTTTTATCCTTTTAAACGAAATTTTCACGAAATTTGAAATTATTTTGGAAAAATTGGAAGAAAGAACTGTAAAATTGCTGAAAGAAGGTAAGAATTTATTTTAGATGACTAGGCCTAATAAGTATGGATTTTCTTGAAGCCTAAAATTTTGGCTCCAAATTTCATAGGATTGAAATAGAGACCAGTGTTTTGTCCCATAATTCTTAGATTGTTGACTAAAATTGATGTTTTAAGATTTTTTAATCTTTTCTTTAAAAAGCTTGAAAGTTTAAAAAAAATTGGTCACCTATAAGTATTAAGGATGTTGAAAGTAATTCCTATATAGCGATTTACCGCTATACTAGGATTTTTACCCTAAAGGAGACATTAAGTCTGACATAATCCTTATTTCATGTAATAGATTTAAAAGCTTCATACCCCCCAAAGCAATCTAACATATTTTTGTAATCATCATAAACTTTAATCTACTATTTGATATTATTATGGGAGCTGCCATTTTGATGTAAATGTATGCAGAAAATGATATTGAAATGCCTTGAATATCTTAATAATCTGTCTCAAGTTTTCTACCTTGTGAAATTTTGTTTTCTTTTGTAATGGTCAAGGACATTTTTGTATATACATGAAATTATCAAAATAGTAGATCATTTTGGAATAAAACCTTTAATAGTCGAATTTCTAAAGAAATGCAATATAATTCCTAGCTGGCCCTCTTTGGGAAATTATGTCAATACAGAATTGAAGAAAATTGCAGCCCCCATGTGTTGACTTCATACATATTAATTACTTGAGATAGGAATAAGATTTTGACTTGCTGTTTTTGGTAGTTGGTTTAGAATTGTATCCTCTATTATTTATGATTGTATCAGACTTTATGTCTCCTCTAACTTCAAATTAAAGTTTCTCGTCGCCGAATGACCGGCAGAAATGTTTATGACCGTTACAAACTTATTTGCCATTTGAAATTAAAGATATGAAAAATATTTAAAACTTACTATCAATACATTTTTGTAATGGTCTAATAAAATTTAATAACATTTTTTTACACACAAGTACAAGATACTCATACTAGTGCTTACCTCTGATTTCCTACATGCATGGCTTTTTAAAAAGGAATTTTCACTGGTGAGCTATTAACCAGGAAATGTTTTAAGCTCTTACAACCAGGGAATTTTGGGAGCTCATGCCTACACCCCCGAGATCACCCTTCCTACAACCCTGCATGTACATTGTATTTGTGTTTATTTTGAAGGGTGCCAGTCTGGCTGTGGACGTGCTCTTCATCTTTGCGTCTGTTGTGGAAGGGATCACAGCAATAGTTGGATCTGTGTATTGCTGTGCTGGAGGTTGCTGTAAAACTACCAAGCCAATTTCGCAGCAAGTGGTTTGTACTGTTGTATCATACTCAGAAATGCTGTGTTTTTGTATCTTTAAGTTTACCTAATCGCACCATTTTTTCTGATAGTATTTTCCTCTCTGATACTGAGCTCTGCTGCCTACATGCTACTTTAAGGTCTTGACAATCAACCATAATGGTTGATGGAAATTTAAGCTCATTGAATGAGTAAAAGCAATTGATATTAGTTTTATGGGCTTATCATGAAATTTTAATACTGAATCATATATAACAATTTGACATGCTGTGTACATAACGTTACTGCAATTTATAAACAAATATCCGCTGTATGGCGGATTTCAAAGCGCTTAATATTCCTGTGTCAAAAACCACAACCATACCAGCCCTGTATGAACGTTCCACTCCGCTGATTCAATGAAAGGATCTATTGTTGTTAACCTGCTTCGATCATCACACAAGTGCATGGTATATACATGTATGCTTGCCTCATTAGTTCAGAAGCAGAAAGCTTACTAGAATTCGCTGAAAAACAGTAGTTTGTGGTTTAAAGCATTAAGAACTAAGCGATTTGTATAGAGTGAGTATGCTTGACTACCTTTATTTGTAATTGATGTATTTTTCTTATAGAAATATTTTCAGCAAGGAGCCTAATGTCCTTTACTCCTCATGAAACAGTAGTATATGCATAAAACCTAACTACGTAATGCAATTTAAATGTGCCCCTCCTAAAATAAAGTGAATCAGTCCTCGTGTAATACATTATCTCCAGAGCACTATTGCAGGGCATTACACAGATATAATGCCCCTGTTACCATGGTAGAAACAAGGTTGATTTCAATAACAACCCATGTAGAAATTTCATAAATCAAAGATACAGCTTAAATCTATTTTAATCACCTCACCTCACCTAGTTTTTTCAAGCCTCCTGGCACATAAGGCTGCAGTTAACTCTCTTCATTGGAATCTGTTTTGTAACTTGTCTGGCTTCTGTCAACGAGCTCCATCCCATCACTTTCCTCTCCTTCTCGACTGTCCTTCTCCAGATCATTCTAGGACGACCAACTTTCCTTCTCCCCTCTAGTTTCCACCTCATAGCTGTGACACAGTGCTTTTTAGTGCTCATGCGCATCACTTGGCCAATCCACCTCCACCTTCTTTTTACTTCAGTGCTGACTTTGTCATGTTTAGTGATTCTCAGTATTTGATCATTAGATATTACATATGGCCATCTGTTCCTTGAAATTCTCCTGTAGCATTTAAAAATAAATGTATCCAGCTTTTTATTATCTGCTACATTAACTCTCCATGTCTTGCAACCATACAAGAGTACAGATTTAACCACAGACTTAAACAGTCGTATTTTTGTACAAATTGAGAATGTGCTGAGTTCCATATCTTATTTAACTTCATAAATGCTACTCTTGCTTTAGAGATTCTGTTTTGGATATCTTCCTCGACACCACCTTGTAAGATTACTGTTGTACCAAGGTATCTGAACTTGTTTACTTCATTTTAATAGCGTGGATTTTCTTTTGTTTATTTTACCTTTCCTTTTTCCTATATATTTTATCATCTCTCTATCTTTGTGCTTTGTTTGATCTGAAGACCATAACGCTGGTTTTGGGAAACAAGATAATGCCTTTGCGCAGCCTTTGTTTAAGTTGATATATGCATTTCTCTATGGTACTTGTTTTTAAAAGGGTATGGACATCTAGCAGATGTAAGATATGTGAAGGAGCATGAAAATCTGAGTAGAATTGTATAATTTGTAGAAAGCTGATTTATTTTTCAAGTCATGACCGATCAAAGTTTTAAGATTGGTTCATATGTGCAGAATGTGTGATATACTAAGAGGATCACATCTCAAAATCTTAATGTAATTCTTTAAATTATGCGCTTCAAATTCAGCAAGAATTTTAGAATGTCTGTTATAGATACATGATGATTCATGATGATCAACTTAAAAAAATATTGCCCCAAGTCTAATGCTATATTCAAACAAAATTAACACAGGAATTAAAAACAAGTTTTACAAAAGGTGACGAAAGATCCTTCCTCCATTGATGTTCCTGCCACAGCCAAGCGCTGCGGTAACTGCGGAGCCCCAGACCATGACAACACCTCCTGCACCAACACCCCCCTCAGCACAAATTGGGATGGTAATCACCCAGCCAAGCATCTCTCCATCTCGAAAGACTGCCCCACCTGGCTTCAGGAGAAACAAATAACAAAACTTAAAACCCTTAATCCCAACATAGCTTACCCAGAGGCCAGGAAGCAATTCCTCACTTCCCTCCACTCCAAGCCTTGCCACTGGAATATAGTCTCCTCTAACACCAATACCGCCCCTAACACAACTAAACTGACTCACATGCCCAAACCGACCTTACCTGGCTCTTCTTACCTAGTCCCAAGCCCATCACCATTGCCAACAACCCAACCACCAAAAATACTCCACAACACCTCCCACCACCACTTCTCTCCTCAACCTCCTTCTTACTCTAAGGCCCACTCCCCTACACAACACCACTAATACCATCATACATCAAACTAAAACCAACCAGGCTAACAATCAACAAGCCAACCAACAAACAACCAACTAAAAAACAACCAATCAACTAACAGCCCGCCACCCAATCCACATGCATGACACTGAAGAGAATATGGATTGTTCGATTACCGAACACCGATCAACTCCTCGTCCTAATTTAAAAACAATCGCTCCCAAAGAAACAGATCCAAAGAAAAACAAGCCAACTCAGACCCAACAGATTTCCTCCAGATAACCACCTGCCTCCTTATGGTGGTGAGCACCAATGATTACAATAACACCCACAACATTATACAATGGAACATAAGGAGCTTTAAGGCCAATTCTGAAGAAATTGACCCCTCTGGCCACCACCTTCAACCCGGTCGCTCTTCTGCTACAAGAAACTTTTTGAAAACCACTGACTATTACTCCCTCAACAACTTCGCTTGCTAATACAAACCTTAAGTGGACGCTGACAGGCCTGTGGGGCGTCTCCATTCTCGTTAGACATGATATCCCACACAGCCCTGTTCAGCATGCACACACCGACCTTACGCCATCTGTATATCTATCTCCCTCCACAAAACTTTCACTCTTTGCAATATCTATCTCCCCCACCAACATTCAACCAACCAGCCTTAACAACCTCATCTCTCAGCTTCCCACCCCTTTATCCTTCTTGGTGACTTCAATGCTCAACCCTCTGTGGGGCTCTATTACTACCACCCCCAGAGGGAAGCTCATCGAAAACGCCTTCTTCAGCACAGCCTGTCCTGCTCAACACTAACTCCCCAACCTACCTTCATCCTGCCACAGGCTCTCACCTGTATAGACCTGTCTATCTGTTGCCCTAAACTCCTCCCTAATTTTAGCTGGAGTTCGAGTCACTGCTGACCTCTGTGGTAGTGATCATTACCCTCTTCTTATACATTCCAACCTTTAAACCCCCACTGACCACACCCCAATTGGAACCTCGAGAAGGCTGACTGGTCCGTTTGAACCCTCTGTGACTCACACCTCTCCCCCCATCTCACTATCAAGGACAGTAAAACCAACACTTGGAACAACCTTATCTCTTCTCTCACCACCAATACCCCCACTAAGAAGATTTGGAGAAAGGTTAACAGCTTCCACGGCAGAGTGGGCAAATCTCCCATCTCCCATCACTCCTGGAATGGTGACCTTCTCACCGCAAAAAAGGACATCGTTAACCACCTCGCCACCTCTTTCAGCAACATCTTGTCCTCGACCAAGTACTCCAATGCCTTCAAAACCAAAAAAGCTTGCGATAAAGCATGGAGAATCACCTTTCCCTCTGAAAGCTACAACACTCCTCTCACCCTTTCTGAATTAAACCAAGCCATCCACGATGCTGGCTGCACCTCTAAGGGCCCAGATAACATCCCCTACCAGTTCCTGAAACAACTCTCCATCAAGGCCACCACTACCCTACTCACCATCCTCAACCACTTTTGGTCCTCACACTCCTTTTCCCTTATCTGGAGGACAGCTATTGTCACCCCCATCCTTAAACCAGGGAAAGACAGTACCGACCCCTCCAGCTACCGCCCCATCGCCCTCACCTGCTGTCTCTAAAATTATGGAAGGATCATTAATCAGAGACTAAACTGGTTCCTTGAGACCAACAGAATCCTCTCCCCTCACCAAAGCGGCTTCCAAAAATGTTGCAATACCCTAGACCAGTTAATTGACTCGACAACGCTATCCGGGAATCCTTTGCAAAAAAGGAACACCTCATTGCCATTTTTTTTTGACCTCGATAAAGCTTTCGACACTACTTGGAAATACAGCATTATCCGCAAACTTTACATCATCGGCCTCTGAGGCCATCTCCCTGTCATTATTCAAAACATCCTCTCACCCAGGCAGTTCCAAGTTCGTATTGGCCACACCCTCTCCAACCCGTACCCCCAAGAAGAGAGCGTCCCCTAAGGCAGCATCCTCTCTCCCACTCTCTTCAACCTGAGCATTAATGACATCGTGGACAACCTTGGCCCCAACATCAAATGTACTGTCTACGTGGATGACTTCACCATCTTCTACTCCTCCCCTAGCTTTTCTCCTGTTCAAAATAGGCTCCAAATCAGCCTCAACCAGCTGAAAGTCTGGTGCAAGAATAACGGTTTTAAATTCTCCAAAGACAAGACAGTCTGCATGCACTTTTGTTATTTCAACAACCTCCACCCCAACCCGAACCTTTTGCTTAATGGCAATCGCATCCCGAAAGTTGAACACACAAAGTTTGTGGGTCTAACTCTAGACCCCAAGCTCACCTACAAGCAACACATCACCAACCTAAAACTAAAATGCAACAGCTCGCTCAACCTCCTCCGCCTCCTCTCCACTACCATTTGGAGGGCGAACCGCCATGCTCTCCTCAAAATTTTCAGGCTCACCATTCGTGCCAAGCTTGACTACGGCAATATTGTCTACTGTGTCCCTTACTACTCATACCTCAACCACATCAACACCATCCAAAATGAAGCCCTCAGGTTTTGTCTAGGTGCCTACAAGACCTCCCCAATCACCAGCCTTCATGTTAAAGCCAACGAACCCCCCTTTCTACTTAGGTGTAGAAAGCTTAGCCTCTCCTATGCTTTTAGAGTCCTCACCAACACCCAAAACCCTGTTTACAACCTCATTAGGTACCCCAATTTCTCCACCCTCTTTGATAGGACTAAAACCCTATCCCCTCCCTTCAGCTTATGCATTAAATCAAACCTCTTCCATCTTGGCATCAACCCCGCCACTCTCGGCACATTCTCCTGGCCCACTTTTCCTCCTTGGGCCACCCCCCTCCTTCTGTCCACCTGGGCCTCTCCACTCATCACAAAACTCAAACCCACCCTAACCTCTTCATCAATCTTCACAACCAAATCAAAGACCAACTCTCAAATTACAACTCCATCTATACTGATGGCTCTAAGGAAAGCAACAAGACAGCTGCTGCTGCCGTCATCCAAGACATCACCTTTAGTAGCAGTCTTCCCGACTACTCATCCATCTTTTCATCCATGGCTAAGGCCATTCTCTTTGCCCTCAACTTTATTGAGTACTCTCTGCTCAGCCACTTTGCCATTTTCTCCGACTTAAAGGCTGTTCTTACTTCTTTACTCAATCTTAAATGGGATAACCTCACATCCCACCTCCTCCGGAAACTCCTTTCGCCCACCCTCAGCAGGAAAAGTGTTCTTTTTTTCTGGATACCCAGCTATGTTGGCACCCCTGGCAATGACAGGGCCTCCTCCCTACCCCTTTTCCCAAAACCCTCTCTGACATCAAACCGCTTATCGCTTCCCTCGTTCGTGACCGCTGGCAAACCGCATGGAACTCCCAAATTGATAACAAACTCCATGTCATCCAGCCCACAATACCGATCAAACCCACCACCAACAACCTCTCTCGTATCGACAACGTTTATATTACCCATTTTAGAATAGGTCACACCCACCTCACTCACTCCCACCTTCTTATTGGCTACCCCCAACCCCTCTGTAACAATTGCCACTTCACCCTCACAATCCATCATGTTCTCCTTGCTTGCCCCCTGTACAACCTTCCCAGAGCTTCCCTCACTCCCCACAACTCAATTGCTGAGTTCTTCCAGAAAAATCCTCTGGATAAGATTATCTCCTTTCTTCATCATGCTTCCCTCTACAAGCATATTTAATTCTCCTCTTCCACCCTCTCTCTACTTTGTTTTTGTTCCAACCATGCACCTCCTGTCTTGATCACAGCTTTCTGACTTTTTGTTCTTGAATTTCACTCATTCCCCCCCCCTGTTTTTTTTCCTTCCTACCTCTAGAATGATCTGACCCAATCAGGCACAATTTGCCAACTAACCAGAATATTGTGGTGCCCCAAGGAGCCCCTATGCCTCAAGGAGTGCCGATGCCTCAAGGAGTGCCGATGCCCCAAGGAGTGCTGATGCCCCAAGGAGTGCTGATGCCTCAAGGAGTGCCAGTGCCCCAAGGAGTGCTGATGCCCCAAGGAGTGCCAGTGCCCCAAGGAGTGCCGAAGCTCCAAGGAGTGCTGATGCCTCAAGGATACTGATGCCCCAAGGAGTGCCAGTGCAAGCCCCTGGTATGTTGAAAATGGTTTATACCCATTTAAAGGATTAGTTTAGGGTATCAAGGAAGGAGATATCTAAGTTTAAAGTTTGGTTTCATATGTGTAGAAACGACTGAAATCAGACTATAGTTGTGACATCACATCCTTGGATTTCGCAAATTATTTTTGTATTCCATCATATTTTGACCTGCAATTTAGTTGCTTCAAAACCTTTGGATATGTCAGGAAGGTAGAAAAGCAGATTCTTGTAAGGGTAATGATAATTTACCACTTGAAGAATGTTCGAGGAAAAATTATTCAAATAGTAAAAAAGTTAAACATATATTCTTTAAAATACATTAACAATTGTTAAGAATGTGATTAAGAGGGCACCCATCTCCCATAGTAGACTCACTACGCCGGTTGTTTCTACACAAATCAGACAGAGCGTTATAAACTTGAATATCTCCTTAACAGAGTAAGATATTGAAGTTGATAGTTTCTTCACCATTTTGTTTAAAGTTGTCTTTCATCCAGACCTGGAAAAAATGTATGGTTCCGGTGGATATAACCGCGGGCAAAATGGGAATTCGCGGGAAGAAATTTCTGCTTTTATCTAATTCTTGAAGTTACATCTACCAAGGTTTTTCCTCTGTAAAGGAAACACCAAATTCTGAGTAGAACAGGGAATAATTGTCTTTGAAGGAATAATTTCATAAATTTTTGTTTTCATTTTAAAATGCTTTTCTTTCATTCAAAATGTAAGACACATGAGCATAAATAAGCTCACATGCTGAAATTGGAAAGTGACCACTATTTTACAGTGTGATGTCATACATGCAGATGCAGGACATTTTTTGTCTTGAAACACACAATTCTGAGAACAGAGAATAACTGTCTTAGAAGGAATTATTTCATAGTTTTTTATTATCCCCTCGCCAACGAAGTAGGCAAAGAGGGGATATAACATCTTTACCGTTTGTCCTTCCGTTCACATCTATTGTACATCTGTCCTCATGCATTGTTCAGCTACTAGGGAACAAAAGATTGCTGCCCTAGGAATTCAAACTATTTAATGAAAATAGATTTATTTAAAGGAGAACAAATGCATTCCTGACTTGAATAGCAGCAATTGGAAGGATTTGTTCTGGGATGAAAAAAAAGTTGAATAATAGAAATGACTAGTGAATTGAATTTATAATGAAGTGTCTTGGAAATGAATGGGAAAAAAACAATAAGCTTTCTCTGAAACCTAATTGACTTATGATACACTCCCAAGTTCATCTGCAATGCATTTTCATTCTGATTTGGTAGATAGAAATTGGAGTGAGTGGAGGCTATAGTGAAGGTTGGAATGATGAGATGGTTAAGAGTATATTTGGTAGATCAGTGGATGGCAAAAGGTGGGTTGGGGTACTAGGTGAATGGATGATAGAAGGTGAATGGAGGATGTTAGGTGAATGGAGGATGTTAGGTGAATGGAGGATGCTAGGTGAATGGAGGATGGAAGGTGAATGGAGGATGGCAGGTGAATGGAGGATGCTAGGTGAATGGAGGATGTTAGGTGAATGGAGGATGGAAGGTGAATGGAGGATGTTAGGTGAATGGAGGATGGAAGGTGAATGGAGGATGGAAGGTGAATGGAGGATGTTAGGTGAATGGAGGATGTTAGGTGAATGGAGGATGGTAGGTGAATGGAGGATGGTAGGTGAATGCATGTTGAGAGAATAGAGGATGGTAGGTGAATGGAGGATGGGTAGACGAATGGAGGATGGCACATGAAGGAGGATGGTAGGTAAATGGGGCATGTTGAGTTGATAGCAGTGAGGGGATGGGAGTTAGAGGAAAGAATGTTGGGTGGAAGATGGTAGAATGATTGGTAGATGTAGGAATTGGGATGAAGGTGGGGTGGTAGGGGGGGACAGGATCACGAAATGAGGATAGGGTGGGCTGACATGTGATAGGGTGTGGGATGGGATGAAATGTGGATAGGTGGGCTGACATGTGGATAGGGTGGCATGTGGGATGGGATGAATGTGGGATAGGGTGGGCTGATTGTGGGATAGGGTGGCATGTGGGGATAGGGGTGGCATGCTGACAGAGGCGGCATGCGGGACAGCGCATGCGGGATAGGCGGCATGCGGACAGGGCGGCATGCGGACAGGGCGGCATGCGGGACAGGGCGGCATGCGGACAGGGCGGCATGCGGGACAGCGGCATGCGTGACAGGGCGGCATGCGGGACAGGGCATGACAGGAGCGCGGGATAGGGCGGCATGCGGGACAGCGGCATGGGGACAGGGCGGCATGGACAGGGCGCATGCGGGACAGGGCGGCATGCGGGACAGCTGGTACGCGGGACAGGCGGCATGCGGATAGGGCGGTATGGACAGGGCGTATGCGGGACAGTGCGGCATGGGGACAGAGGATAGGGCATGTCACGGGGCAGGGTGGCATGGCATATAGGGCAGAGTGGGATAGCATGTGGGACAGGGTGGCACGGCATGTGAAACAAGGTAGTGTCATGGCATTTTATGGCAGGCTGGGATGGCATGTGGGACAAGGTGGGATGGCATAGAGGACAGAGTGTAACAACATGTGAGACAGGATGGCATTTCAGATGGGATGGCTCTCATGGGATAGCACCGGGATAGTATGGAATGGCCTGTAGGGCGGTGGATGGCATCGTGGTACATGGAAGGATGGCATGTGGGACAGGGTAGGGGATGGCACATGGTACAGGGAGGGATGGGATGTGGGTCAGGGTGGCATAGCATGTTGGACAGAGTGGCAAGGCATATGGTGAGATGTCACCTTGATTGCAGGTGTGATGTTATATGGGTCATGTTTAGGAATGGTATCTGGATTTCATGTATGATTTCCTGTAGGCAGGGATATAGGATGGCATCATGCAGAACAGAATGTGCATTGGCAGTTGTGACATAGCCTATGCCTTGCCACTCGGGGTGGAAAGCATGTCAATAGTGGAGAGGGGATTTGCAGTGTTTGCGATGTCTGGTTTTCATTTGATTTATTTTTGATTTCATTCAGAATGTAAGGCACATGAGGGCACACGCTGATTATGCAGCGTGTTGAGAGGTAACATTTTTTCTCATTTATTTAGAATATTGAGTATATCAGCAGATGGGCAAAGTGTGTTCCCAAGTGAATGTTATTGTCTCAATAATTCAAACACAGTCTTTAAACTGTTGCAATATCACTTGTAGCTTTTAAAGAGGTCATGACACAGACCAAGCTGCTTCTTGGAAAATGTATATTCGGGTCAATTGTTAGACAAAAATATAACTTTCCCCGGCATAAACTCTTAGATTTATCATAAATCATCGAACGAAATCACATAATGTACCAAATCAGAACCCGGAAGTTCAAAAAGCTACTTTTCCTGTGATCTGCCTCGTGACATCATTGCTAGGATCTTGTTATCGCTTGACGACGCGCTGAACACA
>JAIGNY010003242.1:0-31926 GCA_020152595.1 Chiridota heheva
CACATGTGTGTAATAAATAGGCTGTATAACTATGTCCTAATGTAACACTGATCCAATGACATCTGGTATTATGAAATGAATGGCAAATACAAGGGGGCATGTTGGTTTACCTAAGCAGAGATTGCGTTAACAACAAATTTGTCGTAATACGCTATGGCTGAAATTTCTTACAACACCATGAACAAAATCATGAACATCTTACCTCTCTCATGCGATTGAAAGTTTTATTCCACACAGAAATGATTTTGAATTACTCATAAATAAAAGGAAAATGAAACTAACGGCTAAATGATTTAACATGCCTGTACCAGTACATAGCTAGTAATCATGATGTAGGCCTACATACATGTGTACATTTAATACGTGCCTAAAGTTTGATGTTGTTTTGAAAGCAGGTTGTCAATTGTCAACGACATTATTAGCTACGATTCTACTTTCCTCCTGTATTGTGTTGATCGTGTATTTGGAAGTGATCACAATCTGCAATTAAGTTACTATACTGTACAAAGGTAGGCGTGTTCAAGATCTACAGGTTAAAGTTCACTAAGACCTCATAAAAGTTTGGATACAATAAACAGCAGTATTTTTCTATTTTATTTTGGATTGTTAACACAACTTTCTTGATTCAACAATCAACATTATACAAGGATTAAATTGAACTTTTTCTGAATATCTTTTATGATAATAATAGTCCGTTTTCTAATGTTTTTGGTATTTTAAACGCAATTTTCATTCACTTTATTCAGGCAGGCCTGACACAAGTGTGTGTGTGTGTGTGTTTGTTTACAATACTTGCAAGCTTTGCTAGCGTGCAGTGTCATGTGCTTTAGTGTTTACACGGGTACCCGAAATATCCGAGTACCCGAAATATCCGGGTACCCGAAATATCAGGTACCCGAAATATCCGGGTACCCGAAATATCCGGGTACCCGAAATATCCGGGTACCCGAAATATCCAGGTACCCGAAATATCCGGGTACCCGAAATATCCGGTACCCGAAATATCCGGGTACCCGAAATATCCGGTACCCGAAATATCCGGGTACCCGAAATATCCAGTACCGAAATATCCGGGTACCCGAAATATCCGGGTACCCGAAATATCCGGGTACCCGAAATATCCGGGTACCCGAAATATCCGGGTACCCGAAATATCCGGGTACCCGAAATATCCGGGTACCCGAAATATCCGGGTACCCGAAATATCCGAGTACTTGACCGATTGTGTTGCTACCCAGTACCGAAAATACAACCCGAGTATGGATTTTCATATTATTACCAATTGCAGACTGTTTCTGTTTCTGTTTCAGAATTGTATGTTAAAAGAATAAATCTTAGCTTACAAGAATTATAAAATGTTTGTTTCCTTTCTATTCCAATGCAATGCAATAAAACGATCACAAAATATTGTCGCAGATCGCAGAAATGATGCTGAACGAGCGATGTGGCTAGTAACGTAGGTACGCTAGTAATATCTCTAAAATTATATTTGTTGCAAGGTTCTTGAGCATGCAATACACTCCCAAAATATGAACCACTTTGATGAACACTCTTTACTTACCGTACTGATAAACAACATGGTTTTAGACAAAAACACTCCTGTGAATCACAGTTAATTTTAACTGTAATGATTTGGCCTTATCACTTAACAAAAGATCCCAAATTGATCTCATTATAATGGACTTCTCTAAGGCTTTTGACACTGTACCACATACTTAATAAAGTACATAATTACGGAATAAGAAATAATACCCACCAGTGGATTGCTAACTTTCTCGGGCACCGAAATCAGAGGGTCGTTGTTGGGGGTGAACACTCAACCTGGACAAATGTCATTTCTGGCGTCCCTCAGGGCACGGTGCTCGGTCCGTTACTATTCCTGGCCTATATAAACAACCTGCCCAATAACATTAAATCTCAGATAAGGCTTTTTGCCGACGATTGCGTGTTATATAGAGAAATCTAAAACCAGTTCGACCATGAACAACTGCAGGATGACTTAAATACTCTAAATAAGTTACAAGATGACTGGCAACTTAAATTCATTCCTGATTAGTGTTTTTCAATAAGGCTTACCCATTCTAGATCGCCTAAAATATATTCTTATAAACTGGGTGGTCACATCCTCCAGTACACAAATAACCACACATACCTAGGCATTGACATATGTAATAATTTATCTTGGAACAAACATATTAATCGCATTATCTCATCTGCTGGTAGATCTCTTGGCTTTATCAAGTGTAATCTGTATTCCTGCCCTAAACATATTAAAGCAATTGCTTATTTAACACTTGTCCGCCCCCTACTCAAATACTCATTCTCTGTGTGGGACCCGCACTCACAAGATCTCATAAACAAGCTTGAACAGGTTCAACGCAGGGCTGCTCGTTTTGTTGTAAATGACTATTCTAGGCATAGTAGTGTGTCTGTAATGTTCAACCAGCTAGGTTGGTCCTCACTTGAAACCAGGAGAACTGCAAATAGACTTAACACTCTTCACAAAGCTAGACTGGGCTTACTCAGTCTGCCAATTGATGACCTCCTGCTGCCGGTCCATCGTCCGTCACGGCACCTACACCCCAACGCTTATCAGCTCCAACAGACCAACAAAGATTGCTACAAATTCAGCTACTTCCCAAGAACAGTTAAAGATTGGAATTCACTTCCATTTGAACTCACCAACACGGATCCAAAGCTATTTAAGAATCAAGTCCTGGAACATCTCAGCAACGCAACCAAGAAAGATTAACACCACCAACTACAGTAAATGCGCACACCAGTTCCTGCGTGCTTGACTTCATCACTGGAATGTTATGCAGTATTGTTACAGATACAGAATACTACATGTTCTAGTAGCGCAAAACTTAAACTCTCTAAACTTCGCTGTAAAAAAAAGATATACAAACCAGTGCGCAATAATTAAGCAGTGTATCTAGTATGCTGCAAAAATAATATATTGCGGTTGTACATTACCAAACTATTTTTAAAGCGTGTCTGCTATTTGCTGAAGAAAAAAAATGTAACACCTATTATGAACCAATCACAAGTTGTGTTCAAATAAAATTGTTACGTGCTACTGAGCGTGCACATACAGTAACGGAACGGTGGAATCGTGTATTATTCCAGAAAACACCCGTCCCATGAAATTTTGAGGAAGTGAGTATATCATTATTGTACGGTATTTTATGAAGACAGGTCAATTAAAGAGATTAGAAACATTTGTATTTAATTTCTTTATTCACAAAAACAAAGATACGATTGAAAAAACAAGAAATATCACAAGATTGTACAAGGTACACTTTTAGATTTTAACACATACTACTTCCGCAAAAAATATTGAAAAGGCCTTGTTGGCACGTCGGATACCCGACCGATAATGCATATCGGGTACCCGGTCCGATTTTTGGACCCGGTGCAAATACGCAGTAGCCTGTACATACGACAGCAAATTTCCAAATTACGCCGAAAATCAAGGACTTGTCATTACCAAATACGCCAGACAAAAAATTCTAACGCAACCTCTGTACCTAAGCTGTGTGTAATCTAGTTGGATCTGTCTACACTAGGGGTAGCTGGTTACTAGGATATACCAATCTGAATCTGAATCGGTTAAGTCGGCACAAATCCTTCAAGAGGGCATAATTGCCAACCGAGCGTAAGAAGTATGAGTAAGAAATAATTAAAAAAACTAGTTAGCAATACAAGTGTTAGTGAGTTTAGCTTTGAAACAGTTGAGACTTGGTGCATGTGCAATGTCTGACGGTAAAGCATTCCAATCCTTTAGTGTGTGAGGGAAGAAAGAGTGTTTATATACATTCTTTTTAGCATAGGGAACCTGGAAATTAAGGTCATGATTATTTCTTGTATAAGTTTTGACGGTGGGGTTAAGTTCATCTTTATTGATGGCGACAAGATTGTTATTGATTTTATATAACATATGTAGCCGGGTGTTGTATCTTCTTGTTTTTAGCAGGGGCCAATCTAATCTATGAAGCATGATTTTACACTAGATTTATAAGAGTAGTCTGCCATACCGAACCTGGCTGCTCTCCTTTGAATAGATTCAAGTTTATCCACATTGCACTGGTGATGGGGGTCCCAGACTGCTGATACGTATTCAAGTGCTGGCCTAATTAGAGCTTTATAAGCAATGGATTTAACGTCGGTGGGACAGTTTGAGAGGTTACGTTTTAATAGCCAAGTACAGACTTAGCTTTCTTGGTTATGTTATGTATATGTATATCCCATCTAAGTTTATTATCAATTTCAACAGCTAGGTATGGGTGGGAGTTGACATAATTTAGTGGCTGGTTGCATTAGGTATAAACAGGTGATTTAAAGCATTTCTTAAAGGAAATGGACAAAATGTAGCATTTAGAGGGGTTGAAATTCATTTGCCATTTGTTTTGCCATTGTTCAAGTTTGTTAAGATCATCTTGGAGGATTTGTTGGTCAGAGGGGTTATCAATTGTTATGTACACAAGGCAGTCTGCAGGCAGTTAAGGCAACTTTTTACGAGGAGGGGAGTATTTAGGGTCAGTTCAACAATATCATGGTCACTTATACCGGGAATGACATAGCTGAGGTAACAGCTGGTGAATTTTTAGTAAAAACAAGATTAAGGATGTTTTTTATCTCTGGTGGGTGACTGCACCATTTGTGTGAGATTGAATGAATTGGTCACTTCATTTGCTGCTTCGGAGGAAGCGTTAGTTCCTGAAATAATGTTTTGACTCCAGTCAATGTTAGGTTGGTTGAAATCACCAGCAAAACTAACATTGTTTTTGTCAGCATTTTTACCAAGCTTTTGGAGGGATTTTTTCAACTCAAGTAGGCTAGTGAGATCATTGTGACTGGGTCTGTGAAATGTTCCTATTTACATGCTCTTTTCCTTAAGAAATTGGAATTTGGTCCAGATAATTTCACAGTCAGAGTCTAATTTAGTGAGCTCAGTGAAAACTAGGCTTGGGCGATATTGAACATTGTGCAATATCGATATATCGCCTGAAAAATATCGATAATATCGAAATGCAAATTATAGGACGTCATACGTAAGTCGTATGTACTGTTCTGGACAAGGTAATCTCGTCTCGGCTCAAAAAAAGTCAAGTAACACTTTTTGTACAAATTAATAGAAATCACCTCAAAATATATACATATCATCTTCAAATAAACACCCATTATGTTTTAAAATGTTTTTTACATGGTTTCTATCTCAAAAGATCAAGCACAGATACATTGAAAAAGTTCAGGCCTCAACATATTCTTTAAAAAGAAAAATGTTGTAGACCTGGTATTAGGCCTACACTGTATACCCTACAAAAATCGGCTCCAATTCTTCTTAAAATTTTATAACTCACTTAGTTCTTATGAAAGTTGTACTGAAAAGGCATTATTTTGGTAGCATTATATGGACTTCTAGACATTCAGAAGTGCATATATAATGCATATTATCCAACTTCTAGTCTGCTTCAATCATCGCACAAGTGTTGTCACTCAGAAGAAACAGTGGTAGATGGTATGTGTGTACATAGTAAAGTACTGTACAGTAGTGATACTGTGTGTATGTAGTAACTGCACTGTACATTATCTGATCGATCTGGCAAGACCAGTCTGTCACTTTTACTTTAGACTTTCTGAACGAACAAAATAGTGAGAAAAACCTCATAGTTTTGTCAGTAATTTCAAAATTTGACCAAAGTTTTGTTATTTTTACCATGACCAACTTGGAATTTGGGAATTTCCCTGACCAAACTGTTTTTAGAGTGTAGATGTCCAAAGTGTATATATATATATATATATATATATATATATATATATATATATATATATATATATATATATATATATATATATATATATATATATATATATATATATATATATATATATATATATATATATATATATATATATATATATATATATATATATATATATACATATATATATATATATATATATATATATATATATATATATATATATATATATATATATATATATATATATATATATATATATATATATATATATATATATATATATATATATATATATATATATATATATATATATATATATATATATATATATATATGTGTGTATATGTATATATATAAGTGTGACAAATATTTGTCAGGTTTAACAAAATAATGTCAGGTAGACATCTAAAGTACATTTAAGTGCATGTGTATGAGTGGCAAATGTTTGCCAGGTTTAACAAGAAAATGTCAGGTAGACATCTAAAGTAGATGTACCTATATAAGTGTGGCAAATTGTTGTCAGGTTTGGCCTGCCAACATTTTAGTATGTCACTTGTCAGTATGTGAAAGGGAATATAGTTTGAGTATAATTCAATTGCTATATTTTTACCTCATTAGACGCTTAAAGGAATATGGCAAAAATAACTAAATTGTTTTAAAACAAACCATCCTAGTAGCATAACATTTCATCAGAATCAGTCGAACAACGGTTGAAATCTCAGACCGCCATTTGCATATTTTTGCAAATGTTGTGATGTTTACAGGCCAGGACAACCTTGATGTTTTCTTTATTAAATCCTTTGTTATGTTTTTATTAAAGTGGTGCAGAAAAATTTGACCAAAAGTGTTGAGTCTTATAAATTTGTTGTGCTAGGAACTTTCCCATCACTAGAGCGACTACAATTTAGAGAAGAAATTTAAAGAGTACGGCTCGGCTCTGCAATGCAGTGAATATCGAGAGAACTTTCTTGCGCCAGATATTGAGATGAATATCAGGTAGAAAATTGTTTGCCTCCCTGGTCTGATTGAAGTGTAAACTTAAATGACTATCTAAAATGTGCGCAATTCAGTACAAATATTTCATCAGGTCATGATCAATATACCTGCTGTTGACGAATTGTCGGCGCGGAAAATGCTATACAATATAGCTTTAGTGGTTCTAAAATTGAGCCTTGTAGTATACGAAAACAATCATTTCTTAAAATAAAGAATTTAATTCCTTAGCTGCACTAACTTCGGACCTTGCTCAGATGCTACAATTGCATATAATTGCAGACGTTTTAATTTGCTGAATTTACATGGACAGACACTCCTAGATTTACGGCCTACATCTAATTTTAAGGTTAAGAAACTTTCCGTTTAACCATTTAATTAAATAACTATATAATACAATCACCTACGCCAATGAGTCTTCACAGCGGCTGATGAATTATTTATGTCAGTTCCGTACACTTTAAAAAACTTGGGCAAAAAATTACCCAATTCGGGTACTATGTTACCCAACTATTAGGTCCGTATGCCTCTATACCATGGCTGGGTAAAAGTTACCCAACTGGGATTGGGTAGAATGTTTACCACGCAAATGGGTAATATTAGTAGCCAGTAAATTTTTCCAGCATTTTTACCCAATACATTATTACCCAGCATTGGGATAGTTTAATATACATAAATGGGTAAACATTTGCCCAGAAATTTAACCCAGCATATTTATCCAGCACATTATAACCCAGCACATTTGGGTAGTATAATACAACTAAATAGGTAAATATTTTACGCTTTTGCTCAGCAGTGGCACCCTTTTATGTTGTTAATTTTGGATGCTTTAGTAAATCCTCAAAAACTGATACTCCACACTCAAAAGGAAAGACAATTCACAATCTCAAAACCATCTTTTTAAGATTTTTACCATTTATATTTTGATATGAAACAAAGGTGTTTCCAACATACATTTACAAGAAACAACAAGTAAAAAATTATTCAAGAGGTAATATTTTTTTGTAAATATTTTTGTTTGCCTCGGCAACACCCAGGCTGTTACAATGAGTTTCAGCATAGCTTGGGAGTTAACCTGAGATGGACTGACGTCATGTCTGGAGCCATTTTGTACTTAACTGCTAGTGCCAATGAAACCGGAAATAAGCACCTGCTATGGCGCATAATTGGTTTGATTAAGAATGCAAGCTGATGCAAATATGATCCTTAGGAATCAAAGGATCTAAAAACTAATTTGCTAATCTTTATAGATTTCACCATATGAGCAAAATTATGCACCTAAATAGAAAGTGATTTCAAAGTTTGACAGTAACTGTTGATTGTCCTAAAATGCTAACTTAATCTTTTAAATTGTGTATTTCATTTGAAGCATCAAACTGTACTGTATTAAAGGAATAATCCTATGGATTTGTATTTATACATGTATGATAAAGAAAACGTATAGAAACGACATGCTGAAAAACTATGTTGATATCTGATTCTATTTAGAGTAGAACAATGTTCTTAAAAATACCTCGTACAGTATAACTTGATGATGTCATAGAGACAAATGCAGCACAATTCTTCACACTTTTTTGAAATTATTAAAAAGAGTTTTTTTGTTTCAATATTGAGATATGGTAAAATACACAATTGGCATGAAATTATATTTTTTTTCTTAATGGACATCACATTTTCAATTTTAAAGAAAAAAATAAATAAAAATTTTCATGAAATTGTCACTATGACATCACAGATGTTGCCAGTCTACCACTTTTTGTCGAAATTGAGAAATCTTTAAAAAGCCATATCTCTTTAATGAAATGTGATATCAACCTCATTTTTTACCAAATTGTTTCAAAAATTATGCTCCTTTAAATAAAATGTTAAGTTAAAAGCTACAGGAATATTCCTTTAAAGTTCTTTAATCAAAAACAAATTTCAAGAATGAATGCTAAATCAGAGCAGCATCATTACATCCATATTGTCAGTCCTGGAGATTCTTTATTTATTTTGTATAAGAAGTAGTCTGGTTCTTTATTTTTAAATAACTAGAGCTCGTGAGGAAGTTGGATACAAGTTCCATATTACAAGTTCCATTATTACAATGACCTTGTAGACTAATTGTGATTGAAAATACTCGTGTTGTAGTTTCAATTACCTTTGGAAACTTGGAAAAGTAAGCTTTACATCATTGCCAGTGTTGAAATAAGTGATTGTGGCCGAACATTGATCACAACATACAATAGGCTATAGCAAACATTACTTGTCAAGTCAAAATGATCAGCATTTGAGGGTGTTAAGTTTATACTCTTTAAACAAAAACAAATTTCGAGATTGATCAAAGCGTCAGATCCATATTGTCGCAAACTCAATTTGTGTCTATTCTTTAAAGGAGATCTAACTTTTTGGCAATACTAATAGTAGAAGTAATTAAAAGAAATATGCATAAGTTGTTGTGCTCCTTGAAGTTTCAAACAGTCAGACCTGACCATCACAGATGTTGCCAGTCTACCACTTTGTGTCGAAATTGGGAAATCTTTAAAAAGCCATATCTCTTTAATGGAATGTGATATCAACCTCATTTTGTACCAAATTGTTTCGAAAATTATGCTCTTTTAGATAAAATGTTATTAAAAGCTACAGGAATATTCCTTTAAAGTTCTTTAATCAAAAACAAATTTCAAGAATGAATGCTGAATCAGAGCAGCATCATTACATCCATATTGTCAGTCCTGGAGATTCTTTATTTATTTTGTATAAGAAGTAGTCTGGTTCTTTATTTTTAAATAACTAGAGTTCGTAGGATGTTGGATACAAGTTCCATATTACAAGTTCCATTTATACAATGACCTTGTAAACTAATTGTAATTGAAAATACTCGTGTTGTAGTTTCAATTAACTTTGGAAACTTGGAAAACTAGCCTTTACATCATTGCCAGTGTTGAAATAAGTGATTGTGGCCGAATATTGAAAACAACAGACAATAGGCTATAGCAAACATTACTTGTCAAGTCAAAATGATCAGCATTTGAGGGTGTTATATCTATACTCTTTAAACAAACAAAAAAATTGAGATTGATTAATGCGTCAGATCCATATTGTCACAAACTCAATTTGTGTCTATTCTTTAAAGGAGATCTAACTTTTTGGCAATACTTATGGTAGAAGTATTAAAAAGAAATATGCATTAGTTGTTGTGCTCCTTGAAGTTTCAAACAGTAAGACCCGACCTGATAAATAAGCAGGTCGGATCAGACTTTTCCTTTTTATTTTGAAAACCACAAATAATTAGGATCAAATTTCCCTTATCAATGGCCCTATTGTATTCGTTCTACTGTTGGTCCTGAATTCTTGTTGAAGTTAGTGTTGAGTATCATATTAGCAATGGATAAAGTCCTTATTGTGTGGTTGAGCAGTTATGATAGATAATTGGTCTCATTGTTTGCTACAGTAAGTTTGTGGTTAAAATTTACTGGAACAAATTTTTAAGGTAAACGACAAGTCATGGAAAATTTACATCTTAACTTCAAGAATGCAAGAAAACACATTTTTTTCTTTAATGTTTAAAATATTTAAAAACGCCAATATTAAATTCCATGGGGACCGCCATTTTGCCATTACATCATCTGTTTTACGACGTTGTTGCCCTCTAGAAAACTTTCCTTCATTCAATCTATGCGATTGAACATGGATAGCATTCGCTTTGGGGGGAAACGTTTCAAGTTCTTGTAATTAATTATGCCAGAATATCGGGTAGAAAAAACTGCTCAGGAAAAGGTTAATTTTGTTAGAATTGAAGATGGAAAAACGATCCATCGTAGTAAAAACTTCCAATAAAATGGCTTCACAATACATGCCCTGAATACATGATTAAGAAGTTTGAGTTTGTTGAAGTAGTGTGTGAAGACAATTCAAAAACATGGTAATGTTGTCAAAAATAATTTCCGAACAAAACATTCAAATGTTTTCTTTTTCTTCACAAAGCCTTGTTTAAACGCGACTACCAAACGGTAACACATAATAAGAAGTCACCAAGTTTCCCGAAAAGCGCACAGTGAATTTGAAAAGCGCACAATGAAAAAATAATTCATATGCTACTATTTCAAAAAATTTTGGACCCTTCGCAGTGGTTGAGTTCCCTGCACTCGAAATGTATCTGATTCTTATATTATTCTATACAAACTTTGAGTTTGAATAGATGCATTGTGGGATAATTCTGTGCAGGATTCCCCGATCAGGAGAATAAAAGTGTTCTCCCGATCGGGGGTACGAGCCGGACTGTTCAGTGAAACTTCATTTTACTTATTTCATAAAAGACAATGAAAGAAACAAGACTCGTGTAAACCCCATTTCTGTAGCTTATTCCTTAAAGGTCAATGGACGTGGAAAGGCAACATTAGCTAAATTGCTTTAAAATATATTAAATTCCATCATAGTGACAAAGAATTTTATAAAAATTGGTTAAACTTTGAATATTCTACAGCTTTTCTAAATATTAGGCATCAATTTTATTTTATGCGTAACTTTTGATGTATCACAGGCCAACCTTGGTATTTTCGTTTGTAAATCCTTTGGATGACCAAATTATGACCAACAGTTTTTGACTCTTTTTCATGCCCTTAATAAAATTCTAGCAGGAATAACCTTTCCCCATCATTTTCATTAACTAAGATTTAGGAAAGTAATTTAAAGAGCTACATAGAGATTTTGAGCTATTCGTCCGGTCATACGTCACAAATTTCGCATGAACTAAAAACTGAACCAACTTTGATCTTTAGTGAAATTTTCCAAATTTAAAATCTGATCTGCTGAGATTGTCACGGTCTTTCGAATATAGAAATTGCTACATGACCTTTAAGTTATGACACAAAATTCTTCTGGACCACATAAAAGCGACTGATGTGCCTAGTTTAAGATACACCTCTTGCAATATTTATTAGTTTTATTAAAATTTAAACCTTGCTTCATACATTTTGCACACAAATGTCGCAAGAATACTATAGAAAATAAATATTCTCTAATTCAATTCAATTCAATTCAATTAATTTCAGCTCAGTTTATTTACTTGATAGGGCACTGGCCTTTTCATATTTACGACATGGCAATGCTTTTAGCAACAAAATAGATCTTATAATATTTCAACAAACCTGAGGTAAAAAGTTATGCAACTAATAAATCAATTTATCTTCGAAATACTCAGCTCTCTCTAAAAAATGACAAATTAAATAAAACGAATTTATTTTTGTGCGTAACAAAAAATGGAATCGCTGAAGTGAAGTTTAACATAAAAATACTTTGGAATATACAATGATTTTATTTCTAAAAGCATGGGCATTCGAACAAAAAATGAAACTCATCCTCGAGTTTGTACAAGCTATGTGCAAGTGCGATTTTCACGTGGAATTTTGTTACGACGGCCTTTTATGTGTTTCGAGATATAGACAACCACATTGAAAGTTGGATAGCAATGAGCGTAATTTGTTGGACTGGAAGTGCGTAATGTAAAATTCAAATTCATTATGGGTTTTGATTTCATTATATAAGCAAAGTCTATTGATAGAAATGATTTCTGTTTTCCAAGTCTGGTTATTTATATCAATAATTCTTTGCAGGAACTTGCTAAAAAGAGAGAATCCCCCTCCCTTCCCCCTTCCAAAAAAAATAATCTTCCGAAATTCTTCAAAGTAATATAAAATCTTTGGTTTAGACTTGTAGAAACACAATTCAGACATGGGATTTTCACTGATCAGTTTCTTTTTTTCTTTATCAGTTTAAGTGATCTCCAGAAAGTAAGGATAAAATCAATGTTCCTATTAAGGCTAGAAATGGGGAGCCACCATCGAGCACAGTTACCCACAATGCAGTGACATGTTGTAATTTGTTTAGTGTGTGCTGCTTGTCTCAAAAATCTCTTCTTGCCATCAGTAACGAATGGAGTAATAAAATCAAAGTAAAATGGATAAATGTATTATTATATAACAAGAATCCCGTTTTAGAAAACGGCCTCTAGTATCAGTCGTTTCGGTTTTGCAAATCATTGAAGATTTTCTTTGTATGATATGTTATGTATGTGTCTAACTTATCTGACAGCAGGCTTGTAAGTTGTACCTGTGTACATGCAGTGACAAATTGGTAAGTTGTATGATAAAGTAAACAGCTATTTTTCCGGCTATTAAGATGGAATCACATCATTCAGTAGGGAACAATCCTGGATTTTGGTGTAATAATAAATACAGCAACATTTGGAGCTTCGTATTCATTAAGATCCATGGAGGCCGCTATTTCAAGTATAGCGATAACGTTAGGTCAATGGGGATTTTTTAATGAGAACGCGGGGGGTATTTTTGAAAGGAAAATCCGATATCAAATGAACATTCATTAGATTTGAGTGCGGACTTTCAATTTCATCGTGGACGTCGCGATAGAATAACAAAGGACTTTCGTTGACAGGTCGTTGACCTTTTGAAGAGCCCTCTCGACATATGATTTTTGTTTGCTTAATCATCGCTGATACCGTGTACATGTATCATACGTTACATTACACAAATACCGTTCTCTTAGTAAAATCCTATTGATATAACGTTATCACAAGTTAAAATGGCGGCCTCCGTGGATATGAATGAATCCAAGTTTTGGTGTATTTTCTTATTACACCAAAGTTCAGGATTTTCCCTGACTGTCATTGCAATCGTTGAAAGGAAGGGTAATATTTTATCCTCACTTTCTGGAGACCCCCAAAACTAGCTATCAATTATTTCAAAATGTAATTTTCAAAGGCATGCACACACAAAAAACATATAGTCTATCAAAGATAACACCTGTATGAAACATTGGTCCCTTGAGAGGATGAATACACTCTTAGAAGAAGAAAACAGGTTCTAACTTGTCACGTTTTTGGAATCTTCTCGGGTTCTTCAAAGGATTATTTCTAAGAGTTACTTAAAACAAAAAGGTTCTAACTTGTCACGTATTTAGAACCTTCTCGGGTTCTTCAAAGGATTATTTCTAAGAGTTACTTAGAACAAAAAGGTTCTAACTTGTCACGTATTTGGAATCTTCTCGGGTTCTTCAAAGGATTATTTCTAAAAGTTACTTAGAACAAAAAGGTTCTAACTTGTCACGTATTTGGAATCTTCTCGGGTTCTTCAAAGGATTATTTCTAAGAGTTACTTCAAACAAAAAGGTTCCAACTTGTCTGTATTTGGAACCTTCTCGGGTTCTTCAAAGGAATATTTCTAAGAGTTACTTAAAACAAAAAAGGTTCAAACTTGTCACGTATTTGGAACCTTTTTGTCCTTCTTCCTAATGTAACGCAAATGATCCTCTAACCATCCGAAAGCAGGACGTTCTTTAGAACTTCTTGTAAAAAATGGCTCCTGAAATTCAACAGCAAAATGATGCATTAATAGTTAAATTACTATTATAAAACAAAATAGATTGGACATTTTCAAATTTTATTTTAAAATGTCATTGAAGATTTAATAATAATGCAGAGGGCACTGAAAATAGCATGAAGTGTTTTAATCTTTTAATTATTTAGATGTAGCTTTTCTTTTGACTTTAATTTGTACAGTACAAATATGTTCATGTTGATTTCCCGCCCTTGCCTGGAAAGGCTTCTTAAGATGCTGTTGGCTTATGTTGCACAGCCTTCCAAGAAAGTACTCATTTTCGCTAATGGAGTGGAGTTCAGAACATATAAGATAATTTATCTTACTAGAAACAACTACTATTATCTGACGCAGAAACCTTTTACAGGGCTGGTATTACCTTTAACAGATCGCACAAAATATTTTTTATTTTTTTAAAGATGGTGCTGAAATTACTAGAAAAAAATTAGTTTGTAAGTGAAGCATGGAAGTGTTTAACCGGATACATCATTTGTACTTAAATTGTATTGGTCACTGTCTTTAATTGTCCATTGCCATTTAATGAAAACATTAGATTTTCTTGCAAGATGGCTGAATTTATTTGCATTCTACACATGCATGTCCTGTTCCACGGGATTCTTCAAGCATGGAAACGCAGTTATACTTGCCGCGGCAATGATATCTTTAACAGAAGTGTCATGAGGAATAACTGGCTATAGATGTTCAGTCTAATGCATCCAAACTCATCAGAGTGTTTATAACTCACTGATGAAAACATCCTTCTAAAAGTACTGTACAAATGAATCCTCAGCCCCTACATTACACGCATGACTTGGCCATACAGTAATCAAATCCACAATCCCTGGCTCTTCACAATAAGTTCCATTGTGTGCATATAGATGATTGGGAGTGTAATTACTGATGCGTAAAATCACTGGACTATCTGTGGTGGGTTTCTAACTTTTCCAGCAAAGTCTTAAAGTGATACCCGCCATAATGGAGGTTCTTGTGGGTGAAAAGACTAAAAATTTGTAGCGAAGAATGAGCAAAAATCAATCTTTTACAGTACTACCGTTAGAGTAGTATTTATCTTATCGGTGCATTACATTAAAAGCTTCCTAACAAATTTTAAAATAAATTTCAATACTAGTACAATTTTATCTCACATGAGAAATCTTTTCAATTAAAATGACCTTGAGGTAGGACCACCAGTGGTAATTTGGGAACACAAACATTTGTTTTGTTAAGATCCAATTGGGGAAAGTTATATCATGTTTAGCAGTGGGAATATTTAAAAATGGATTTAAAAAAACACAATTATTAAGTAAGATTTCATCTGATGACATTACAAACATTTGCATACATAAAGGCTTCTCTTCAGAAATTTTTGCTTTGTATGTAAACCAAGCAATGAAAGTTGAAAAAAATTAAAAGTTAATTAATTTTCAAACCATATTTGATCTTGAAAACTTATTGTCTTAACCCCCTCAAATTTGTTTGTCGCCCTCTAATTGGCCATTATAATTATTCTAAAAAATCCTTTTTTTATATGCTTACATTAACTTAATCTCTAGGCCACGCTTACAGTTGGGTCTATAGAACTTTTAATACTAGAGCAAAATTATAACATACACCAAAAATCAAGTGTTTGTAACAAAATACGCCATTAAGATCTTTTTAACACAAACACTGCCTAAGCCTACATTTTGTTTTCAAACTGACGTGGTAAGGACAGGTGGGTAGTAGGCCTAACTGTACGGAAGTTGAGCTTACAGAATATACCAACAACACGAAATTAATATACTGCTGAGCTCTACGTTACAACAATACCACTGCCATTTTTTGGCAACTGCAGTTGAACTTGAAATAATGTCTAACTTCTAACATAACTTTGTTAAGTCTGAACATCATAATTATGATGCAGATGTGAAAAAAATAACCTAATTAAAATACAATTATAGTGGAAACTTCGGTTGTTCATTTCTGTTCGAACTGAGATCGCTTTTCTGCCGAAGAATAGTATAATATCGTTAGGCCTCGGTTGGTCCTATGTTAAGACTATGTTAGGCCTAAATGTCCACTACGTAACGTAACGTTAGGCACCGTCGCTAAGCCTATGATGCACGATGAATATAACTGCAGTCAACTTGTTTTCTAAATATATCGTGGTATTTGTGTTCAAATCAGGTTTCTATCAACTGTGAAAAATTCCACTCCATAATAAATCCTGTAACTAATGAAAACAAAATGTAGGTTTAGGCAGTGTTTGTGTTAAAAAGATTTTAATGGCGTATTTTGTTACAAGCACTTGATTTTTGGTGTATGTATGTGGTAAGGACAGGTGGGTAGTAGGCCTAATTGTACGGAAGTTGAGCTTACAAAATATACCAACAACACGAAATCAATATACTGCTGAGCTCTACGTTACAACAATACCACTGCCATTTTTTGGCAACTGCAGTTGAACTTGAAATAATGTCTAACTTCTAACATAACTTTGTTAAGTCTGAACATCATAATTATTATGCAAATGTGAAAATAAATAATCTAATTGAAATACGATTATAGTGGAAACTTCGGTTGTTCATTTCTGTTCGAATTGAGATCGTTTTTCTGCCGAAGAATAGTGTAATATCGTTAGGCCTCAATTGGTCCTACGTTAAGACTATGCTAGGCCTAAATGTCCACTGCGTAACGTAACGTTAGGCACCGTCGCTAAGCCTATGATGCACGATGAATATAACTGCAGTCAACTTTTTCTCTAAATGTATCGTGGCATTTGTGTTCAAATCGGGGTTTCTAATCAACTGTGAAAAATTCCACTCCATCAAAAATCCTGTGATTAATGGATCGGCTATAGTCTCTGAGGCAAATTTTGAAGGCAAATATAGTACTACGAGTTGTCGCTGGGCCGTCATGCTCTAGTACCGTGCCCACGTAAATAGTAAATGCACTAGTACCGTACCAAATGCTCGAGTACCGTGCCCACGTAAATAGTAAATGCACGAGTACCGTATACCCACGTAAATAGTTAATGCAAGCGTACCATACTCACGTAAATAGTAAATGCTCGAGTACCGTGCCCACGTAAATAATAAATGCACGAGTACCGTACCCAATGCTCGAGTACCGTGCCCACGTAAATAGTAAATGCACGAGTACCGTATGCCCACGTAAATAGTAAATGCACGAGTACCGTATGCCCACGTAAATAGTAAATGCACGAGTACCGTATGCCCACGCAAATAGTAAATGCACGAGTACCGTATGCCCACGTAAATAGTAAATGCACGAGTGCCGTATGCCCACGCAAAAAGTAAATGCAAGCGTACCATACTCACGTAAATAGTAAATGCTCGAGTACCGCACCCACGTAAATAGTCAATATTAAACAGAGATGTGGAAAACATTACCCCATGGAGGTAAAATGCGACCAACAGTGGGTAAACGCTTTTAATTACCCAAATTTCAAAAGTACCCATTTTACGAGTACAACAATTAACACCAACTTTACCCAAATGTAGTATTGTTTTGCCTAAAATGGGCAAAACCGTCTTTACCTAGCAAAATTCTTACCACTTGTGGCCAGCTGTGGCGGAAGGGAGCTCTCGCAAAATTGACATTTGAAGGGAAAAAAAGTACGTCAACATTCATGTGAAAGAGAGATATAATATACAATATACAACAACAACAAAATCATGAAAACGCATAATGTGGAAATATAAGGTTTTATTGCTCACGTTTCTGATCATGGATATAGGTCTATGGTCACTTTTTAAAAAGATGTGTAATTTAATAGTATTTTTTTTTTTATTAAGCTTCCAATAATTTACCATGAACATGTGTAAATTTTGTCAAACTTTTAGCTGCTTTATCTGTCTACACCCCGCTCCCTCCTCCACCTCTATCTCTCGGTGTCTTAGTACATGTATTAAAATAATACAATATCGCACAAAGTGTTAATATATTACTAATATATTATTTTAGTTTTCAATTTTTTCAGAGAAAGTTCTCTTTTGAAATCATAATAAGCACTTGGACTTTCATAGCTTGTTGAAGTATATCCAGAACGGTTCTGATCATTTGACGAATCTACAGCCTTCTCTCTGAAGAAAAAAACAAACTGATGAAGAAGGTCGGGTTCCCAATTTCCCATTTAAATTTTTAGTCTTCATACAATTATGATTTTAATCATGTTTTATAATGGAAGTGAGCAACTTAACTTTCCAAAATGTTAACAAATAAATATATTCGCTTTCAGGTATGGACCATGCCGGGAAATAGTCAATAGTGCCAACATCCAATAAAGGTAGCTTACAACGTGTTAGAATCAGGCCAGCGGGGCAATATGTCTTTGATCATATGTAATGCAAGTAGTTATGACCATATGACTGGGCATTTTCCATTCTATTCAAGGGGTCCATTACAGAAAATGTGTTACATAAACATAGACAAAGTTTTTGGTTTGTATAATTAAAGATTATTATATTTTTGGACTGCGTGATCTAGGCTATCATATAAAGAAAACATATGAATTAAATTTCAGGGTGAAAAAAAATATACCAAAAATATAAAAATTACAAATGATTATTAGTGCCCCCCACCCATTCCCCATTGAAATTATTAGACCTGGCCCCCACTTCCGCCTCCAATAGAGGTTTTACCACTGTTTGTAGGTTAAAATGTTTGGAAATATTTGATGAATCTCTATGGGAATCTCATTCAGTCAAAATGACTACCAGTTATAGCCATCAAACTGATCAAGGGTATCCTGTTATCTTGGATAATTTATTTAATTGACCACATGATTTAGAATCCGAGCAAAGTCTAAATTACTCCGATAGTCCAAATGGTAATTAAAAATTCACACGAGCAATTTGATCTCAAAATAGACTAACTTAAGCCTACACATAGTCAGAAAGTAATCACTCACAACTGCCGTATGCAACTTAACAAATTAAATAATTTTACACGGCAGTGTAAGAGGAAAGGCTGAAAATCACTGCAGAAATTAGTTACGACTACGTTAGACTAGGTATATGAAACGAGGATGCGGACTCGAACTGCAATCTTGCTGGCGTTGACGGCCTACACTGGCTACCTGGCCTATGTGCCTGTGCCCCCAGGAATACAGGAACCTCTCAAATTCAGATTTTGCTTGAGTGCGACAAAATTCATCTTTCATGTGGTAAGATCAAATCATCATGTAATATTTTGGGCCGATTAACCATGTTGAGCATTGAGATTAACAAATGCCGCATATTGCAGACTAAACAGCTAAAAGGGTGATTATACCTGAAGGATCTGGCTGCGAAATTTTTATGCGGAAATTCAATTAGGACGTGATCAGAAATAAACAAAAGAGACAATTGGGGCGTTGGGGATATGTCAGATTCGTAGGAGCAGGGGTTATCCCAGCCAGCATGTAAAGTTAACCCTTGCATGTCCTCAAGTGGGCTGCTGTTTAACTCCTGCATGGCCTCATCGTGGGCCCAGTCGATTTTGGCCAGGTTGCCCAATTGGGCACCAGGTGGGCTAACTTGTAAGGTCTTTGTGGAACCAATATGGGTCCAAGTGAGCCCAGTAGATTTTGGGCTTGCCAATCGGGTTTACATGAGCCCCAAGTGGGTCGTCCGCATGTAAACATTGCCCTAATCAGCCACTTAACCCACATGGGGCCGATGTGTACCCGATTGGGCATGCCCCTGCCAAGTTCAGCCCGCAACAACTAAGGGAAACCCGCATGGGGCCCCACTGTTCATGCTGATTGGGATAGACTGAGCTCTTCAATTTTTACCCACATGTAATTAGAGTAAGCATATGCTGCTTTTTCAGTGGGTGGGCTAAGTTTCACGTCTTTACCATGCTTTTAGTAATTGATCGCGATTTATCACCCCTCCCACCCTCATCATTCCCCCTCCCACTCCCCTTCCCCTCCCCCTCCCCTTCTCCCAGGTCCCCTCCCCCTCCCCCTACCCCACACATACACATTTAAAATCATTACCTGCTTACTGCAGTAAAGATTTAGTAAGAAATATAAATAGCTCGGTCGTTAAGGTCGTGACCTCACGCTGGCGGGTTTGGGATGATTTTCTGACGGCCACAGTATTTCTGAGGAGTCATGGTGCCGAAGAAGCAACGAAGAGCAAAATATTTTGTGCCGTGCGCTCCAGAAAAAGGGGCCTGGGTGGGGTAAAAGGACAAGGCATATCTAGTACCAGCTGGTGGCGTGGTGGGTCATTTTTTACTGGGGGAAGGGAATTTGGGCACCACCTGGGGAAAAACTGCTCATAAGGTTAAATATGTTGGGAAAATCTAAATTACATGTACCGGTTTGCACCGTTTATTAAATTGCTTAAGCCCCCGGAAGCCATGCGTATGTGATTTTCATTGCAGAATATTGCTTAATATTGTATCGAATCCAGAGTCTAATCTTTACGTTTCTCGTAATTTTGGTAGCAGTAAAAAAATGTGTCAAATCCTGGAAGGAGCTTCTTCGCAATTGCTTAAAATTGAAGCCCTGCATTTTTCGCGATTTTGAGAGCAGAAAACTTACTAATATTGCGTCAACTTCATTAAGGTTGATGCCCTGTAAAGGGTCTAAGGGGCAAAGCTCCCGAAAATCCTGCGGTTCGCGTGATTTTAATAACAGAAAATTGCTTAAAGTTGTGTCAAGCCTAGAGCGTCGGAAGTCCTGCGCTTTTGGTTATTTTGGTAGAAAAAACATTGCTTAAAATTGTAGGGGCCAAAAAATCACTTAAGCTGAGTAAAACTCAGGGCTGCATGGTGTTGGAAGCATGCGCTTTTGGTTGTAAAATATTGCTTTTAATTGTGTCAAATTTAGGGGCAAAGTCATGGGAGGGGTCCAAGGGCGAAACCACTAAGGTATGATCAATGTTTCCCGCTGGATCCGCAAGCAGATTCCCAAAGACGCAGACGTTCATTCGACTTCGAATTAGGAAAATCATACAAAGTACTTGTTGTAATTCCCAAAGTGGGAAAAGCGCTGCGCATATTTCATTTTCACATGGAAGCTTTTAGGAGGCGACAAGAAGCGGTGGAAAGGGGCCAATTCTAAATAAATGTTATATATCACTAACACATAACAAACCACACAACAACAAAAACAAAAAAATCACGCAGATTTGTTATAGGAGCAACCATTTTTTGTTAACTTCCCTCAGTGTAGAAGCTCCTTGGTCCCTGATAAAAACGCAAAAAGTGGTGGACGTTAATTTTTTTAAATTTAATTCCCGAAGACAAATCCACCAAGAAACAAAGGTCCGAACGAAATGGTCACGGAATCCCTCAAAATGACCCTACTATTAGTAAATGTTGCATTGTTTCGCCAACTGCCTGAGGCTGTATTAACATCGTAATTGTTTAATTTCTCCAATCGACAGTCGACAATACGGAGTTTATTGCCCAATTCTAACATCAATCTTGCGGCGGTAAGTACAATTCGGTTCATGACAGAGGGTTTTAATAACCTCCCGGCGAGACGAGACTTTGGACCTGGCGTTTCTGTTACCAAAACGACTTTCAATGGGGTCAAAGTTCATGTGTACGTTCCCAGTGGGGAGTTCAAGAAAAGTCTTCCAGGCTTTATTTACTACCACGGAGGAGGATTGGCCATTTTTAGTGCAGGTAAGATGAACAAGTTGAAATAGTGAACCCAGTAATGCCGTAAGGGTGAGGCAAAGGGCAAATTTCCCTGTGTCCCACCCACTGTCAGCAGTAACATTTTAAACTTGGGGGATTCTCCCCCGCATGATTTTTTGAGGGGAGGAATTTGGAGAGAAAAAAATGGGGGTAAAATGCAAAACTTCAATAAATAGGTATTCTATGGTTACTTAATACTTTACGAGGATTTTCTTCCCCAAAATATATTTTTTTTATGAGGAGAGGAGATTTGAATTTTTGTTAGAATCCCGCAATCCGCATCCTAATGCGTACACCGGTCGCATCTTCTAGAGATCCCTAGAAACCGCAACAAAAAAGTATGAAAAGTACACAAAATGGTCATCAGTATCGGCGTAGTCGTGGGAGAGTGTACAGACGCTTGTTTTCAAGGTCCCTCGGGCACCCACTTTTTTGAGACGTTGTTATCGTAAGTCACTTGTATATCTAATGTTAAAATGGACCGAATGAAAAGAAGAAAACCATAAGAGAATAGACCTGAAAAAAATGATTCCAAGTCATTTCACTCGGTGATATCTCGTTGCCTGTATATCATGTATGGTGTATTATTCCCCGAAATTTTATTTCGTCACCAGCATGTTTAATGGTTAAACGGATTATAAGGAATGGTCGTTTACCGTATATGAAGATAAACGAAAGATGGCAGCCTTAAAGGAATATTCCCATGGAGAAAGAAAAGTAAAAATGATGATATTTTGCGAAGCAAAACGAAACGGTTATAATTTGTCAGTAATGTCATATTTTGTTCGCATCTCCTTTGCGAAAAAACAAAAACAAAAAACACTGCTCTTTAATTTCAATTAGTTGAAATTTGAGTGCTGTTTGCATGTTATCTTTATTTTATTTCGTGTCATTTCGCAGAATATCAAAATTTTTGATGCCAAATTTGATGCATTCCAATGTTCATTGGGCTTAATAATTAACCCCAATGAACATTAAAAAAAATATCAAATTAGGCCTACTGAAGAAATATTCAATTTACTGCTTTATATCCTGGATTGTTGTTGATTTTATCTGCATATCCCAAAACCAAGATGCATATTCAGTCCCGGGTCCCAAATAGTATCTCTAGTCTAAGATATATTATCTTCCCATGCATGGCTTAACATTACTCGCGGACATTACCATAAACTTTCATGGGAATTTATTTCAAAGAGAGATTATTATAGCTTCATGTTCTAATCAGGGAGTTGATATTTGAACCAAAATCAAACAACTCCCTGTTCATACACTGAAATTCAAACCAGACATATCGAGGTTATATACAGTAATAGATCCCGACAAAGCTGATACAGTCATTGAGATAGCGTACTTTGCGTTATAATTCCCATTACTGTAAAATTAGTTGTAATATTTTTGCCAGGAACTTTTAATAGAGTTTGATGGATTTGTCCTTCCAGTGGCAGTCTTACTAAAAATCATGTCCTTCAATAAGTCAGCAAGTTCCTGGTCAGATTGTCACGCGATAATAATTAAATCTTCAACGGCAGGGTACTGTATGTTGTGCGGCATTCATAAAGTCCGATATAAAATTATATTTCGTCCGCGTTTACGTCCCTTCAAGCAGTAAAGCGATAGCATATTTATCAGGACAGTAGGACGCATATCGCTGAGATGACATTTTGAATTTTCGTAAGACGTGTGCAATTCATATGAAGAAACTCAGGGAGTGGCCTTTCGGCAAGCTAGCTGTTAGAAAAACCTCAAGTGACAACTTTGTTTGAAAAAGCAAGTAACTTTTTAATACAAACTTGGTAAGTGTTATTTAATATTTGCCACAATCAGTGTTCATGCCTGTTTCAATGAATCGTTTATTGTTATCATTATTGCTATCCTTACCATTTTCGATATAAATAGAAAATATATATCGATGAACTTTTCGCTTTTTCATGATGTTTGTTGCCAATGATAAACGGCCCAGGAGAAGTATTCCAATACTGTTAGGAATTCTAAGATTACCATTTTTTGTTGTCTAATTTATAAATCCATTTTTATGATGATTGTGTTGATACAAGTTTGAAGAAGGGATCTTGTCCCAAGAAGCTGTATTTGGCACGTCACTGGTAAAATTATTCATGCTTCTGTATACTACTACTAGAAATGAGAAACCCCATATGTTTAGTGTGGGCTAGTCAAATGTGTAGGCTCATGCGATAACGTAATACATAAAAGTACCCAATGTTTTGGGTATTTCAAAGTACCCTGTTTTTCAGGCTGCTCCCGAACTGAATTTCGAGCTATTTTTCTTCAATTTTAGGTATGTTTTCTTCAATTTTCAGAAAATTTCCTTCATTTTTGGCGCAATTTTTCTTCGAGTGCCATTGTCATGACAAAAACTGACATGCTCTCTCCCATCGTTTTGGTAAAGTTTACAAGGTGCCCTTACGCCATTTAATATTGGCAGATTGAAGAAAGATCACAAACATCAAGCAAAATATCCCAAATGGAGCACCTTTAATTTGGGTTCTGAAAAAAAAAAAAAAAAAAATGGGGACCCTTTCCACCTGTCCATTGACGAGGTGAAGACTGGGTGCGAATTTGGGCAATCTGGTCTAATTTATACAGGTATACCGAGTTACATTTATTCTCACTAAGAAAATGATGACCTCCTGAATAATTTCAAGGGCCCCTTATTTGCTTTCACATTACTTTAGACATGAAATGTATTCCAATTAATGACCAATACAATTGGCTAATCTAATCATGATCTATAAATCTAAATCCTTCCGACTTCAAGACTTAATATGATCTATAAATTTAACAATTTTTGTAGATCTTAATATCGGCTTATTATTTTACCGAATTTCGGACCAAAATACCTTGCTTTTTTGAAGTTTTAAATTACGACACTTGGAAAATGCCCCTCAGATCCTGTGCCCTTAGACTCAAATATCATCCGCCGTCCCTGCATTTCTGCCTGATTAAGAGCAGTGCTCGGACCACTCCCTACCTCGTACAGCCGTGAAAATAACATAAAATAACTATGGTGTTTTTAAAAGCATTTTCAGAATTACTGTGACAAATACATAAGGTATAATTTATAGCTCTTCAGTACCATGTTGGTGCCCGACGAATTATTATAGGGGTCACATCCTACCCCTTTAAGTTACGCCCCTGCTCACGCGTGTTCACATCTAATTTTCATCAAATTCATTACCTAATTACTCTTAATCAATTCGTGATTTTCCGCATTTTTGGTTACTTGCGTTAGCAAAGGAACCTATGTATTCAACTTGGCGTGTGTGTGTGTGTCTGTGACACTTGCTTAGGTACGCTCTAACTCAAGGTAGGAAAATTGGTATGGAGTCACATTTAATAGGTAGGTCTGCCATATTGTGAAGATGTGCCCTATTGTTTTTGGTGTCCGTAGGGGTCACCTGGGGTCAGATATCAGCCAAAAATGGAAAAACTTTTAGTGACAATAACTCTTAGTGCCAAGATTTTGTACATTTGATATTTTGCGACAAGTTGTGTATGGAGTAGGGGAATATTTTCATACAAAACGGCCATGTGATTAAAGGTCAAGGTCAGGGTCAAAAACAATTTTTTGTCAAAGTGCATAATATTGAATTTGGACTTGGACATTGGACTATGGACACTGGACTCGAATTTGACAATGATAATAACTCTTAGTGCCAAGATTCTGTACATTTAATATTTGAGACAAGTTGTGTATAGAGTAGGGGAATATTTTTTAACAAAACGGTCATGTGATTGAAGGTCAAGGTCAGGGTCAAAAACAATAATAAAATAATGAAAATAAGCTTGACGCCAAATAGTTATTGATTTGAAAAACAAATGATATAATTTATTTTTATGATTTACTTGAATTAAGTTTACTTGTTTTCCATTAAACACAGTTTTTGATAAGAATACATGGAATGGTATAAATAGAAGTCCAGAGTCCGTGCCATGATACCCTAAGAGCTGTTGAAAGGCTAGTGTGGTTTCACATCAGCAAGGCCAGGAACTATCATTCTATTTTGCTATTACATAATACACTTTTATAACATTGACCTCGCTCTGTCTCATTGTGAAGTTACATTTAAAGTGTTATGGATATCTTTTGTGAGGTGGTATGAATGATGCATTCCAATGGGTTGTATTATTGGTTTATATATATTCTTAAGAATAGAATTTCTGTCTAGCAGACCCCATCAGTGTGATATAGTAAAAATACAAATTCCTGAAGTGTGATTAAATCTTGAATGCCACTGACATACTACAATCCAGGGTGTAATACTAAATGCATAAAGTATAAAGACCAATGAGCCTAAAAGCTATTTCAGTTTTGATGGCTGCTTATCATCTTTTATGTAAAAAAAACAGACACCTGAGAAATATATAATTCACCCCACCTGTTGCATTAAAAAACAAGTTATAAAGATGTCAACAGAAAGTCATTGGTCCATGTTGCTGACCTGTTTTGTTTTCTTTGCCACCTGTATTTGTTTAGCTTAGAAAGGGGAATTTACTGTGTGTTGTCTACCTCCATGTGTCTACAGACATTTTCTCCATGCAATAAAATGTAGAAGGTCACTTATGAGGCAAATACTAACCATGGAGATACACTATTTAATCAACCAAAGATATGTGTAATGAACACATCCCTGAATCAACCAATTACACTGCACCTTGTTTAAAACCAAGACTGTTAGAACACCAATCACGTTATCCACAAGTTTTACTCTTTTGCATATTAAAAATTGGCCAGTGGTGGTTAAGTGAAGAGTATCACAAGTTTTGCTCATTTGCATATTAACAATTGGCCAATCATAGAATTAGGGTTGGTTAACTGAAGAGGATGTCAGTTGGGAGTGGGAGTTGCACCAGTGTAATTGTCTTGCCATTCCACTTCATATTGACTTTGACCTCTGGTGACCTCTAATGTTAACATTTTTTTTTGGTATTTCGATAATTTTGACCCCATTTTCGGATTTCAAAAGTACCTTCCGATCAAAAAAGGCAATTGGTTGATTCCTGTACGACCTTCATGTGCGGAGTTATCGGAGGTCAAAATTTCTTAAGTCTAGTTAGGATGGTCGTACGGACTTGCCTTTTTGTTTTTGAAATCAGAGTGTCAAGTTACATTTGACTCGAGGTCAAAAGGTCAATAGTCAAATCTGTAAAATTATGCTTATTTTGGGAGAAAAATGGTTATAATAATAAGTTAATAATTTTTTGGTATGTGATAGACCTTGATGAGCTGCAAAGAATGAGCCATTTCCCCACTTAAATAGCATGCCTGGTTCTGGAGTTATGGATGACCTTCATCTGCCCCAAAATTTCATTCTGTAGCAAAGAACCATAGTGCCCTTGGGCTCTTGTTGAAAATCATCGTCAGAAAACAATGGCTTTATTGGGTGGAATGTGAGCAAAAGAAGACCAAGATCGATCGCCAAGCTGCTGTCAATCCAGTTATCTGGCTATCGGGCATGTCGGGTGACGATCACACATGGAGGTTGAAGATAATTCGTGATTCTCCCGGAGTTAGCCAAATTGAAAACTATAAGAAAAAGCCAAGTATTACTTTTATTTGACAAGTGTGGTGTCAGAGAGGGGACGTAAGCGGTTGTTGGCATTCCTATGAAATGACATTTTATCAAATCGATTAGTTCTCCTAAGTTCTACACATATTGATCATATGTGCCGTTACCATTATAAAGTTCTGTGAACGTCTACTGATATATGACTGAGACATGAATATAGTATTTCAGACACACTTTTAAAGTTTGGTTAGATAGTTAACCAGTCTTTATATTTTATAATTAGTGTTCCCGATATGGTTCATCACAGTTTAGGGGATTATAGCGCTCCCAATATGGCTTATCAAAGTGTGAGAATTATTATTGCGTGGAATAGGACTGGGCGGACTACTCGCAATCTTTATGTATTAATCTTTTTTCCGTTTCTAAATGTTTGTCACCGAAAACTTATCAGAGGTCCATTCCTTCTACAAACATTACTGGCGGTATGGTACAACTCAAAATGCTTTGACCAGAATTTGTTGTAACCCTTCGACTTTTCGAAGAATTACAAAAGACAATTAAAATCTGGCTATCAGCCATGCTTTATAAATTTGATCATTTACGATCAATTGTGATCTCGATTTTCATCAGTGTGTGAATGTCCTTTTTATCAAATTAAAAATTAAGTACGTAAGGTTGCAAAGGTAAAAAGTGTTCAGCCATTTTTCGTCCATTGTGAAATCTTAGCCAGGAATTAGATTCGATAATAATCCCCGTGTCCCTGTAGCAGCTTGGAACATGTGTATAACGTCATCATGGGGGTTAAGAGGCCCAAGCCGTTAGCCCCAATGATGGGGCTAAATTATATGAAATTTCGAAGGTTATATAGAAAATTCGACAGCATGACTTAATATCCGTACATACCTGCATACTCAAATTTCTTTTTGACTTTTCGGTAAAATATTTTAAACAAAATTATTTTACCTTATTCTCACAAAGTTCTCGTTTCTGCCTTCATCAATTCTAGAAAAGTCTCTTTCTAAAAGATATTGAACCTTTTGTTAGAGTTGAATGTCATCACTTTCGTCATCGCTCCAAATATTACAATAGAAAAATTGACAAATCATCCGTTTTCTATCCTTTTGAAAGTGAACTTTGATTTGCTGATTTAAGGATGGCAAAAATCATAAAATTAAACCTCAAAAGTTGAGAATAACTTCCTACAGTCATCAAATTATAGATAGGTAAGCCTTTAGTGAATTAGTTATTAATTCAATAAAACATATGTTGACTTATCTATTTATGATAGTTGTCATTAATCTATAAATGCATAACCCGTGGGAAGAACAATCTTTCAAATGATCTTTTAAGTTAAAGAAAAATTAACTTATTTTGAAGTAAGGGTTTTATAAAGCCTTTTTATATGCTTTGTGTTTAAGAATGTTAATCAGTTGACCTTATACATTTTTTTCTCATCCATTCTAGACAAATTGATAGACAAAACTGCAAAGCTAAGCAATAAGAAAGAGACAAAATTGAAAGTAAAAAGGGCACTTCACCGACATTTTAGAGCAGCAAAGCTTTTTGACCCTCGTGGTGTGGAGGGCTACAAAACTTATACCACCAAATGATATACCACGTACTTACCTGAGATTTGTATCATAAAACGCTTTGGGCTCCGAGGCAAAACACGTCAAAAAATATTTGAAAAATTCACTCATTTTATGTCTAGTCAACTTTTAAGTCAACATTTTTGATTTTCTCAGTTTTCTATAACATCAATGGCGAAGAGCTGTCTGTATTTAGAGTCAACAGCCAGAAAGTCGTCATAATGCCGTCCCATAATTTATTGCCTGCGTTTATGTTTTTACTCAATATTAAATGTATAATAAAAGCTACCCGAATATATGACAAACAGTTTTTATTTTGTTTTATTTAATAGCAGTAAATATATGGTCAGGCTTGGGGAATATAGTCTGATAGTTCATAAGGTCTAGGTTACTACAATTACCAGTTTGGACCATTTATGCTGCATTTCCGATGAAAAAAAAAAACAGGTTTCCGACCATGGCGTCCGAATCGAGTTTCCAATGCAGAGAACAAGGAGTTTCCGTCGACTGGAGCGTGAAATATGCAAGTGTCTGGTTTTCCAAGTTTACAATCTTACGTTGTAAACAAATAAAACATTGAGTTTACGTCACTTTGAACAGAGAATTTCCGTTCAATGAATGCTCCAAATTACCGGTGTTATACTCAACGGAAAATCCATGTTTCTTGTCCACCAACTTTACGTCCTTACCCTGTAAACACGTTAAACATGGAGATTACGTCACCTGGAGCACGGCGTTTACGCCGCCAGAAATGGGGTATTTAAGTTGCATTAAATTTCATTTTTACGTTGCTATCACCTTAAACATGGAGATTACGTCACCTGGAGCACAGTTTTTACGCCGCCAAGAATGGGGCATTTAAATCAAGTTACATTAAATTTCATTTTTACGTTGCTAACACGTTATACATGGAGTTTATACGTCACCCAAAGCACGGCGTTTACGTCGTCTGGAATGAGACATTTAATTTCCATTAGATATCAGTTGTACAGTTAAACATGGAGATTACGTTGGGGTTTACGTCACCAGGATTAAGGCATTTAAGGCAGCCAGGCGTTTTCCGAGGCAGGTTGGGGGTTTAGGTGTGAGGGGAGGGCGGGGTTTGTGGCGGGGATTAGGGGCGGGTTTGACGGGCGAGTTTGAGGGGCGGGTTTGAGGGAAGGGCTTAAGAGGGCGGGTTAGATGGGCGGGTTTGAGGGCGGATTTGAAGGGCGGGTTTGAGGGGCGGTTTGAAGGGGTGGGTTTGAGGAGCAGGTGTGAGGGGAGGGTTAGGGCGGGTTCAGGGCGGGCTTGAGGGGTGGTTGAGAGGGCAGGGTGGAGGGAGTTGAGGGGCAGGGTTGAGGGGGGGGTTGGCAGGGTTGACGGGGAGGGTTGACGGGGAGGGCGTGGTTAAAGGGGGCTGTGTTGCGGGGTGGGGTTGATGGGCGGGGTTGAGGGTGGCGGGGTTGAGGGGGCAGGGTTGAGGGGTGGGGTTAAGGGGATGGGGTGGAGGTTAAAATTTATCGTTGTTTATCTGTTGTGGATAATATATCTGTGAAATTCGCAAAACGCGCGCCCTAACTTTTTGGTCAAGTGCTTTAAGTCCTGTGTGAACAAATATTTTCATCAAGCAATTACGGCATAATTCTATCAAATATATCATCATAATTCAAGTTGGTGAACTCTTTCGTCCATTGGTGACATTTTTAATTGTAGAGTTTTTGACATTTAATGCATAAATGAAGACACAAATCCTGGTAATCATGATTGTAGGAGATAAAGTGTTTTTGTGCAAATTATATTTTTATGCATGGAAACGCTGTAACCATGTTTATGAAATTTATGTCATTTCTTAAACGCGAAGGAAATATATAAACAGTGTTTACTGAAACGGAAACACTAAAACAATGCTTGTGAAATTTAAGTTTCATCTTAAACACCTAAAAAAAATACAAACCGAGTTTATAAATTATCCGTTACTGGATATAAACGGAAACGTTCAATACATGTTTGGTTAGTTTAAGTTAGTTCGTAAACCCATGATAAATCTGCAAATGGAGTTAATGAACTTTCCGTTATCGGATATTTCACGGAAATGTTCATACCATGTTTATAAAATATAAGTTAGTTCGTAAAAGTATAGTAAATCTACAAATGAATTTAGAACTTTTTATCGGAACTTTCCGTAAATGTTAACCATGGATAGTTCGTTTCAAATCTTCAAATGGAAATGAACTTTCATTACCAGATATTTCACGGAAATGTTCATACCATGTTTATAAAATATAAGTTACAATGGAAACGCAGCTTAAATTTCTTTTGCATGTTTCCAGAATATACGCTCGCTTAAATTCTGCTTAAATATGCTGACCATGTTTAAGAAATTAACGTTATCCTGTAAACATGGTGTATATATAGCAGAAGATGTTTACGATGTTTCTGCCAACAGAAATGTAACGGATATTTTTTAGCATATTGTAAACGCATCGTGAAACTACTTACCATGTTTACAATCTTTCTGGTTACGGATACGCATCATAAACACGAAACTTTCGTAAACTTGGTATTTAAGATGTAACCGTTCACCAGAAACCTCAAGTAAACATGTATCAGTCAATGTTTCAGGTACCAGAAACAGCTATTATGGTGCTGTGGATTTTAATTTTTTCATATATGATAGAGAATTTTTTTAGAAACAAAGTGGTGAGAAACTATGTTAATATCTCATTTCGTTTAGAAGTTACGATTTTTTTTTAGTGACTGATTGGCAACATCTGTGATATCACAGAGACAATTTAAACAAAACGTCTTTTGTATTTCTTTAAAAATGGTTTGGATTTTTCTTTAATTGTAAATGTCATGTACACCAAAAAAAAAAAAAATCTTTTCTTGTAAATTAAATATTCCACCTAACTTTATAATGAACCAAAAATGCGGTTCGATTATGCAAAAAAGTGTGATTAATTTTATAAGAAAATATAAAATTGTGCTGGAATAGCCTTGATGACATTACTGCATTACCAAGCTGAAGGACATATATTGACTGTACGAAGTG
>JAIGNY010003243.1:0-10735 GCA_020152595.1 Chiridota heheva
CTGGGATGCATTGATGGGGTTGAGACCAGTATGGGGTTTTTTGTTTCTGGCTAAATCAAAATGCAAGGAACGAATTTAGCATTTCGAAAGTACTACAGCCTAGGTCTATAGTCCACGACGATTCCTGTCAACTCCAGCACATGAGCCACCGTTTGCATACTGAAGGCTTTTCACGGCATGGCAAACGGTACTAAAACCGAATATTTTTTGCAGGATATTGTCTTTATTACAACCTCGTACTATGCAAGACGTTAATATAATAATAGTAAGATTTACCTAACATTAGTTGTCCGGGCCGACGCGTCTGCTATTAGACTGAAGTGCTCGGCGGCCGGCCGGCTATAAACTTTACGTAGTACCGGCAGCCATATGCGCTGAATTCGATCAGTTTAGTCATGTTACACGTGTCGTCTGCTTGTCTCCACTAGCGCGTAAATTCCCCGATTTTGATTGGCTGACCGAATATTCCACCAGATGCTGATTGGCAGATTTCATTCGTCGAATCACGCCTTATAACAACACATTTTTCGAAAATTTTATGTGCTCGGGAGACAGAGGACTAGTAGACCTTTCGTTTGATATGCGAAAATGTATGTTTATTGTAATTAGCTACCTGTAATTAGCTGTATCCGTAAGGCAATAATTATGTGCACACTAAGTCAATGAGACTTAAAAACGTCAAAAAGGGAGAGGGGTGGCATCCAATGGGTTCAAAACCATTTTCCTCCGTGACGGTTTTGTTCAATAGGGGTGACCAGGCTTTTCAAAAATGTCAAAAATTCAGGATCGGATTTATTCAAGTAGACTCAGTCAGCCGTTTTGCTACCTCTAATTAGCTGTATCCGTAAGGCAATAATTATGTGCACGCTAAGTCAATGAGACTTAAAACGTCAAAAGGGAGAAGGGTGGCATCCAATGGGTTCAAAACCATTTTCCTCCGTGACAGTTTTGTTCAATAGGGGTTACCAGGCTTTTCAAAAATGTCAAAAATTTGGGATCGGATATATTCAAATAGACTCAATCAGCCGTTTTTGCAGAGGAACAAAATCTGAGATTTTCGAAATGATTTACGTAAAGTGGGGCGCAATTTGGTTGAATCACGCCTTATAACAACACATTTTTCGAAAATTTTATGTGCTCGGGAGACAGAGGACTAGTAGACCTTTCGTTTGATATGCGAAAATGTATGTTTATTGTAATTAGCTACCTGTAATTAGCTGTATCCGTAAGGCAATAATTATGTGCACACTAAGTCAATGAGACTTAAAAACGTCAAAAAGGGAGAGGGGTGGCATCCAATGGGTTCAAAACCATTTTCCTCCGTGACGGTTTTGTTCAATAGGGGTGACCAGGCTTTTCAAAAATGTCAAAATTCAGGATCGGATTTATTCAAGTAGACTCAGTCAGCCGTTTTGCTACCTCTAATTAGCTGTATCCGTAAGGCAATAATTATGTGCACGCTAAGTCAATGAGACTTAAAAACGTCAAAAAGGGAGAAGGGTGGCATCCAATGGGTTCAAAACCATTTTCCTCCGTGACAGTTTTGTTCAATAGGGGTTACCAGGCTTTTCAAAAATGTCAAAAATTTGGGATCGGATATATTCAAATAGACTCAATCAGCCGTTTTTGCAGAGGAACAAAATCTGAGATTTTCGAAATGATTTACGTAAAGTGGGGCGCAATTTGGTTGAATCACGCCTTATAACAACACATTTTTCGAAAATTTATGTGCTCGGGAGACAGAGGACTAGTAGACCTTTCGTTTGATATGCGAAAATGTATGTTTATTGTAATTAGCTACCTGTAATTAGCTGTATCCGTAAGGCAATAATTATGTGCACACTAAGTCAATGAGACTTAAAAACGTCAAAAAGGGAGAGGGGTGGCATCCAATGGGTTCAAAACCATTTTCCTCCGTGACGGTTTTGTTCAATAGGGGTGACCAGGCTTTTCAAAAATGTCAAAAATTCAGGATCGGATTTATTCAAGTAGACTCAGTCAGCCGTTTTGCTACTCTAATTAGCTGTATCCGTAAGGCAATAATTATGTGCACGCTAAGTCAATGAGACTTAAAACGTCAAAAAGGGAGAAGGGTGGCATCCAATGGGTTCAAAACCATTTTCCTCCGTGACAGTTTTGTTCAATAGGGGTTACCAGGCTTTTCAAAAATGTCAAAAAATTTGGGATCGGATATATTCAAATAGACTCAATCAGTTTTTGCAGAGGAACAAAATCTGAGAAAATGATTTCGTAAAGTGGGGCGCAATTTGGTTGAATCACGCCTTATAACAACACATTTTTCGAAAATTTATTTCGGGAGACAGAGGACTAGTAGACCTTTCGTTTGATATGCGAAAATGTCAGTTTATTGTTTTGCTACCTGTAATTAGCTGTATCCGTAAGGCAATAATTATGTGCACGCTAAGTCAATGAGACTTAAAAACGTCAAAAAGGGAGAAGGGTGGCATCCAATGGGTTCAAAACCATTTTCCTCCGTGACAGTTTTGTTCAATAGGGGTTACCAGGCTTTTCAAAAATGTCAAAAAATTTGGGATCGGATATATTCAAATAGAAATCAGCCGTTTTTGTCGAAATGATTTATAAAGTGGGGCGCAAGTTGAATCACGCCTTATAACAACACATTTTTCGAAAATGTTATGTGCTCGGGAGACAGAGGACTAGTAGACCTTTCGTTTGATATGCGAAAATGTATGTTTATTGTAATTAGCTACCTGTAATTAGCTGTATCCGTAAGGCAATAATTATGTGCACGCTAAGTCAATGAGACTTAAAAACGTCAAAAAGGGAGAGGGGTGGCATCCAATGGGTTCAAAACCATTTTCCTCCGTGACAATAGGGGTGACCAGGCTTTTCAAAAATGTCAAAAATCAGGATCGGATTTATTCAAGTAGTTAGTCAGGCTGTTTAAGGCAAAAATGTCTAAAAAATTAAAAACGTCAAAAAGGGAGAATCGTTTTGTTCAATAGGGGTTATAGGCTTTTCAAAATCAAAAATTTGGGATCGGATATATTCAAATAGACTCAATCAGCCGTTTTTGCAGAGGAACAAAATCTGAGATTTTCGAAATGATTTACGTAAAGTGGGGCGCAATTTGGTTGAATCACGCCTTATAACAACACATTTTTCGAAAATTTTATGTGCTCGGGAGACAGAGGACTAGTAGACCTTTCGTTTGATATGCGAAAATGTATGTTTATTGTAATTAGCTACCTGTAATTAGCTGTATCCGTAAGGCAATAATTATGTGCACACTAAGTCAATGAGACTTAAAAACGTCAAAAAGGGAGAGGGGTGGCATCCATGGGTTCAAAACCATTTTCCTCCGTGACGGTTTTGTTCAATAGGGGTGACCAGGCTTTTCAAAAATGTCAAAAATTCAGGATCGGATTTATTCAAGTAGACTCAGTCAGCCGTTTTGCTACCTCTAATTAGCTGTATCCGTAAGGCAATAATTATGTGCACGCTAAGTCAATGAGACTTAAAAACGTCAAAAAGGGAGAAGGGTGGCATCCAATGGGTTCAAAACCATTTTCCTCCGTGACAGTTTTGTTCAATAGGGGTTACCAGGCTTTTCAAAAATGTCAAAAAATTTGGGATCGGATATATTCAAATAGACTCAATCAGCCGTTTTTGCAGAGGAACAAAATCTGAGATTTTCGAAATGATTTACGTAAAGTGGGGCGCAATTTGGTTGAATCACGCCTTATAACAACACATTTTTCGAAAATTTTATGTGCTCGGGAGACAGAGGACTAGTAGACCTTTCGTTTGATATGCGAAAATGTATGTTTATTGTAATTAGCTACCTGTAATTAGCTGTATCCGTAAGGCAATAATTATGTGCACACTAAGTCAATGAGACTTAAAAACGTCAAAAAGGGAGAGGGGTGGCATCCAATGGGTTCAAAACCATTTCCCTCCGTGACGGTTTTGTTCAATAGGGGTGACCAGGCTTTTCAAAAATGTCAAAAATTCAGGATCGGATTTATTCAAGTAGACTCAGTCAGCCGTTTTGCTACCTCTAATTAGCTGTATCCGTAAGGCAATAATTATGTGCACGCTAAGTCAATGAGACTTAAAAACGTCAAAAAGGGAGAAGGGTGGCATCCAATGGGTTCAAAACTATTTTCCTCCGTGACAGTTTTGTTCAATAGGGGGGTTACCAGGCTTTTCAAAAATGTCAGAAATTTGGGATCGGATATATTCAAATAGACTCAATCAGCCGTTTTTGCAGAGGAACAAAATCTGAGATTTTCGAAATGATTTACGTAAAGTGGGGCGCAATTTGGTTGAATCACGCCTTATAACAACACATTTTTCGAAAAAAATTTGAGCTCGGGAGACAGAGGACTAGTAGACCTTTCGTTTGATATGCAAAAATGTATGTTTATTGTAATTAGCTACCTGTAATTAGCTGTATCCGTAAGGCAATAATTATGTGCACACTAAGTCAATGAGACTTAAAAACGTCAAAAAGGGAGAGGGGTGGCATCCAATGGGTTCAAAACCATTTTCCTCCATGACGGTTTTGTTCAATAGGGGGGTGACCAGGCTTTTCAAAAATGTCAAAAATTCAGGATCGGATTTATTCAAGTAGACTCAGTCAGCCGTTTTGCTACCTCTAATTAGCTGTATCCGTAAGGCAATAATTATGTGCACGCTAAGTCAATGAGACTTAAAAACGTCAAAAAGGGAGAAGGGTGGCATCCAATGGGTTCAAAACCATTTTCCTCCGTGACAGTTTTGTTCAATAGGGGTTACCAGGCTTTTCAAAAATGTCAAAAAATTTGGGATCGGATATATTCAAATAGACTCAATCAGCCGTTTTTGCAGAGGAACAAAATCTGAGATTTTCGAAATGATTTACGTAAAGTGGGGCGCAATTTGGTTGAATCACGCCTTATAACAACACATTTTTCGAAAATTTTATGTGCTCGGGAGACAGAGGACTAGTAGACCTTTCGTTTGATATGCGAAAATGTATGTTTATTGTAATTAGCTACCTGTAATTAGCTGTATCCGTAAGGCAATAATTATGTGCACACTAAGTCAATGAGACTTAAAACGTCAAAAAGGAGAGGGGTGGCATCCAATGGGTTCAAAACCATTTTCCTCCGTGACGGTTTTGTTCAATAGGGGTGACCAGGCTTTTCAAAAATGTCAAAAAATTCAGGATCGGATTTATTCAAGTAGACTCAGTCAGCCGTTTTGCTACCTCTAATTAGCTGTATCCGTAAGGCAATAATTATGTGCACGCTAAGTCAATGAGACTTAAAAACGTCAAAAAGGGAGAAGGGTGGCATCCAATGGGTTCAAAACCATTTTCCTCCGTGACAGTTTTGTTCAATAGGGGTTACCAGGCTTTTCAAAAATGTCAAAAAATTTGGGATCGGATATATTCAAATAGACTCAATCAGCCGTTTTTGCAGAGGAACAAAATCTGAGATTTTCGAAATGATTTACGTAAAGTGGGGCGCAATTTGGTTGAATCACGCCTTATAACAACACATTTTTCGAAAATTGTTATGTGCTCGGGAGACAGAGGACTAGTAGACCTTTCGTTTGATATGCGAAAATGTATGTTTATTGTAATTAGCTACCTGTAATTAGCTGTATCCGTAAGGCAATAATTATGTGCACACTAAGTCAATGAGACTTAAAAACGTCAAAAGGGAGAGGGGTGGCATCCAATGGGTTCAAAACCATTTTCCTCCGTGACGGTTTTGTTCAATAGGGGTGACCAGGCTTTTCAAAAATGTCAAAAATTCAGGATCGGATTTATTCAAGTAGACTCAGTCAGCCGTTTTGCTACCTCTAATTAGCTGTATCCGTAAGGCAATAATTATGTGCACGCTAAGTCAATGAGACTTAAAAACGTCAAAAAGGGAGAAGGGTGGCATCCAATGGGTTCAAAACCATTTTCCTCCGTGACAGTTTTGTTCAATAGGGGTTACCAGGCTTTTCAAAAATGTCAAAAATTTGGGATCGGATATATTCAAATAGACTCAATCAGCCGTTTTTGCAGAGGAACAAAATCTGAGATTTTCGAAATGATTTACGTAAAGTGGGGCGCAATTTGGTTGAATCACGCCTTATAACAACACATTTTTCGAAAATGTTATGTGCTCGGGAGACAGAGGACTAGTAGACCTTTCGTTTGATATGCGAAAATGTATGTTTATTGTAATTAGCTACCTGTAATTAGCTGTATCCGTAAGGCAATAATTATGTGCACACTAAGTCAATGAGACTTAAAAACGTCAAAAAGGGAGAGGGGTGGCATCCAATGGGTTCAAACCATTTTCCTCCGTGACGGTTTTGTTCAAAGGGGTGACCAGGCTTTTCAAAAATGTCAAAAATTCAGGATCGGATTTATTCAAGTAGACTCAGGTTTTGCTACCTCTAATTAGCTGTATCCGTAAGGCAATAATTATGTGCACGCTAAGTCAATGAGACTTAAAACGTCAAAAAGGGAGAAGGGTGGCATCCAATGGGTTCAAAACCATTTTCCTCCGTGACAGTTTTGTTCAATAGGGGTTACCAGGCTTTTCAAAAATGTCAAAAATTTGGGATCGGATATATTCAAATAGACTCAATCAGCCGTTTTTGCAGAGGAACAAAATCTGAGATTTTCGAAATGATTTACGTAAAGTGGGGCGCAATTTGTTGAATCACGCCTTATAACAACACATTTTTCGAAAATTTATGTGCTCGGGAGACAGAGGACTAGTAGACCTTTCGTTTGATATGCGAAAATGTATGTTTATTGTAATTAGCTACCTGTAATTAGCTGTATCCGTAAGGCAATAATTATGTGCACACTAAGTCAATGAGACTTAAAAACGTCAAAAAGGGAGAGGGGTGGCATCCAATGGGTTCAAAACCATTTTCCTCCGTGACGGTTTTGTTCAATAGGGGGTGACCAGGCTTTTCAAAAATGTCAAAAATTCAGGATCGGATTTATTCAAGTAGACTCAGTCAGCCGTTTTGCTACCTCTAATTAGCTGTATCCGTAAGGCAATAATTATGTGCACGCTAAGTCAATGAGACTTAAAAACGTCAAAAAGGGAGAAGGGTGGCATCCAATGGGTTCAAAACCATTTTCCTCCGTGACAGTTTTGTTCAATAGGGGTTACCAGGCTTTTCAAAAATGTCAAAAAATTTGGGATCGGATATATTCAAATAGACTCAATCAGCCGTTTTTGCAGAGGAACAAAATCTGAGATTTTCGAAATGATTTACGTAAAGTGGGGCGCAATTTGGTTGAATCACGCCTTATAACAACACATTTTTCGAAAATTTTATGTGCTCGGGAGACAGAGGACTAGTAGACCTTTCGTTTGATATGCGAAAATGTATGTTTATTGTAATTAGCTACCTGTAATTAGCTGTATCCGTAAGGCAATAATTATGTGCACACTAAGTCAATGAGACTTAAAAACGTCAAAAAGGGAGAGGGGTGGCATCCAATGGGTTCAAAACCATTTTCCTCCGTGACGGTTTTGTTCAATAGGGGTGACCAGGCTTTTCAAAAATGTCAAAAATTCAGGATCGGATTTATTCAAGTAGACTCAGTCAGCCGTTTTGCTACCTCTAATTAGCTGTATCCGTAAGGCAATAATTATGTGCACGCTAAGTCAATGAGACTTAAAAACGTCAAAAAGGGAGAAGGGTGGCATCCAATGGGTTCAAAACCATTTTCCTCCGTGACAGTTTTGTTCAATAGGGGTTACCAGGCTTTTCAAAAATGTCAAAAATTTGGGATCGGATATATTCAAATAGACTCAATCAGCCGTTTTTGCAGAGGAACAAAATCTGAGATTTTCGAAATGATTTACGTAAAGTGGGGCGCAATTTGGTTGAATCACGCCTTATAACAACACATTTTTCGAAAATGTTATGTGCTCGGGAGACAGAGGACTAGTAGACCTTTCGTTTGATATGCGAAAATGTATGTTTATTGTAATTAGCTACCTGTAATTAGCTGTATCCGTAAGGCAATAATTATGTGCACACTAAGTCAATGAGACTTAAAAACGTCAAAAGGGGAGGGGTGGCATCCAATGGGTTCAAAACCATTTTCCTCCGTGACGGTTTTGTTCAATAGGGGTGACCAGGCTTTTCAAAAATGTCAAAAATTCAGGATCGGATTTATTCAAGTAGACTCAGTCAGCCGTTTTGCTACCTCTAATTAGCTGTATCCGTAAGGCAATAATTATGTGCACGCTAAGTCAATGAGACTTAAAAACGTCAAAAAGGGAGAAGGGTGGCATCCAATGGGTTCAAAACCATTTTCCTCCGTGACAGTTTTGTTCAATAGGGGTTACCAGGCTTTTCAAAAATGTCAAAAATTTGGGATCGGATATATTCAAATAGACTCAATCAGCCGTTTTTGCAGAGGAACAAAATCTGAGATTTTCGAAATGATTTACGTAAAGTGGGGCGCAATTTGTTGAATCACGCCTTATAACAACACATTTTTCGAAAATTTATGTGCTCGGGAGACAGAGGACTAGTAGACCTTTCGTTTGATATGCGAAAATGTATGTTTATTGTAATTAGCTACCTGTAATTAGCTGTATCCGTAAGGCAATAATTATGTGCACACTAAGTCAATGAGACTTAAAAACGTCAAAAAGGGAGAGGGGTGGCATCCAATGGGTTCAAAACCATTTTCCTCCGTGACGGTTTTGTTCAATAGGGGGTGACCAGGCTTTCAAAAATGTCAAAAAATTCAGGGATCGGATTTATTCAAGTAGGCTCAGTCAGCCGTTTTGCTACCTCTAATTAGCTGTAATGAGCCAATAATTATGTGCACGCTAAGTCAATGAGACTTAAAAACGTCAAAAAGGGAGAAAATTGGCATCAATGGGTTCAAAGAACCATTTCCCTCCGTGACAGTTTTTGTTCAATAGGGGTTACCAGGCTTTAAAAAATGTCAAAAAAGGCGGGGATCGGATATATTCAAATGAGCTCAATCAGCCGTTTTCAGAAAGGAACAAAATCTGAGATTTTCAAAATGATTTACGTAAAAAGTTGGCACCAATTTAGTTTGAATCACGCCTTATAACAACACATTTTTCGAAAGTGTTATGTGCTCGGGAGACAGAGGACTAATGGACCTTTCGTTTGATATGCGAAAATGTATGTTTATTGTAATTAGCTACCTGTAAATTAGCTGTATCCGTAAAATAATAAATTATGTGCACACTAAGTCAATGAGACTTAAAAAACGTCAAAAAGGAGGGAGTGGCATCCAATGGGTTCCAACATTTTTTCCTACGTAGTTTTTGTTCAATAGAGTGACCAGGCTTTCAAAATGTCAAAAATTCAGGATCAGTTTATTCAAGTAGACTCAGTCAGCCGTTTTGCTCTCAATTAGCTGTATCCGTAAGTAATTATGTGCACGCTAAGTCAATGAGACTTAAAAACGTCAAAAAGGGAAAGGTGGCATCCAATGGTTCAAAACCATTTTCCTCCATGACAGTTTTGTTCAATAGGAGGGGTTGACCAGGCTTTTCAAAATGTCAAAAAATTTGGGATCGGATATATTCAAATAGACTCAATCAGCCGTTTTTGCAGAGGAACAAAAATCTGAGATTTTCGAAATGATTTACGTAAAAGAGTGGGGCCTGTAATTTTAGTTTGAATCACGCCTTATAACAACATTTTCCAATTTTATGTATCCAGGAGACAGAGGACTAGTAGACCTTAGTTTGATATACGAAAATGTATGTTTAAATATGGTAGCTACCTGTAATTAGCTGTATCCGTAAGGGGCAATAATTATGTGCACACTAAGTCAATGAGACTTAAAAACGTCAAAAGGGAAGTTGGCATCAATGGTTTCACAACCATTTTTCCTACGTGACGTTTTGTTCAATAGAGGTGAGCCAGGCTTTTCAAAAATGTCTAAAAAATTCAGGATCGGATTTATTCAAAGTAGACTCAGTCAGCCGTTTTGCTACCTCTAATTAGCTGTATCCGTAGGGGCAATAATTATGTGCACGCTAAGTCAATGAGACTTAAAAACGTCAAAAAGGGAGAAGGGTGGCATCAATGGGTTCAAAACCATTTTCCTCCCGTGATAGCTTTTTGTTCAATGGGAGGTGACCAGAGCTTTTCAAAAAATGTCAAAAAATTTGGATCGGATATATTCAAAATAAGACTCAATCAGCCGTTTTGCAGAGGAACAAAAATCCAGAGATTTTCAGAAATGATTTACACGTAAGTGGGGCGCAATTTGGTTGAATCACGCCTTATAACAACATTTTTTCAAAATGTTATGCTGCCGGGAGACAGAGGACTAGTAGACCTTTCGTTTGATATGCAAAATGTATGTTTTATTGTAATTAGCTACCTGTAATTAGCTGTATCCGTAAAGGCAATAATTATATTGCACACTAAGTCAATGAGACTTAAAAACGTCAAAAAGGAGAGGGGTGGCATCCAATGGGTTTCACAACCATTTTCTGCAATGACGGTTTTGTTCAATAAGAGAGAGGTGACCAGGCTTTTTCAAAAATGTCAAAAAAATTCAGGATCGGATTTATTCAAGTAGACTCAGTCAGCCGTTTTGCTACCTCTAATTAGCTGTATCCGTAAGGCAATAATTATGTACGCTAAGTCAATGAGACTTAAAAAACGTCAAAAAGGAGAGGGTGGCATCCAATGGGTTCAAAACCATTTTCCTCCGTGATAGTTTTGTTCAATA
>JAIGNY010003250.1:0-20000 GCA_020152595.1 Chiridota heheva
AAAATGGCAACCTCCATGTGTCGACTTCAAACATGAATAACTTAAGGTAGGAATAAGAGTTTGACTTGTTGATTTTTGAAATAATTATTATGTTCTTGGCATACTGTTCCTAAGAAGATATACAGGAATTTCATCAAGTGACTCTAACTCAACTGGACTCCATTTTGCAGGGCAGCGGCGTCGTTGCGTTTCACGGGGCTTCACACAGTACAGCTCAGTCACATCGCACGTACAACAAACATACTACATGATAACCTACCAGTTTAGCGAAGTTTTCTGATTGCACTTTTTTGCTCGCTTCCGGTTTTTCTTCATATTTTCCTTAAGTAAGTTATATTTTCACCAGATATACGACTCGAGAACTTTAACGTTAACGCCATCTGATTGTTCGTTATACTCGTACAAAGCCTAACTTGACATACCTGATATAAAGTGCTCGCGGCAAATCCTATAGTGTGTAACGTAAGGCTAGTAAGTTGAAAGCCCGGGTAGAATTTTTTTGCGTGGTACAGCAGAAATCCAATCGATCAGGATCAGATGGAAATCGAGTAAATGTCTTTTTATTCCCCGCACACACATATTAATGCAACCAACGGCACAGCAAGGTTCCAGCATATTTATTTTGCAAAAATAATCGTATATAACAACATGCAAACGTATGTAAGTCTAATTAAATGTGCAGCAGACGACAGTGGTTTTGACCGACAAAATGGCGATATAAACAAAGTCACGTGACCTCGTGACGTCTGCTGAAACACCCTATTTGTGATCTTACCAAAGATCCAGTCACGTGACTGCATTCTTTGGTCAAGCATATCTGGAGTTTGTTATTGGTAATACAGTTGAATTTAATGTACGATAATAGCATTTATTTTAGGACGTGGATAACATTTTTTGAGAGTGTTTGAACGTCGAAATACAAAATTTTATTGTAAAATCAAATAAAACGACTTGACAGTGCGACTATCATTTTCAATGTGCCGTCCGCGATATCCAGGCTAGTGTAAGATTATGTTTTGGTTCCAGGCCAAGTACGGTATACGGTACGCGGTGCCGCTATAGCGTGCATGGCTAGTTCAGTACCCATGATAAGTGAAGTAGAATGCAACTACTACAGTCAGCTCAGACAGAATATGGAAGCATATGCCGGTCAAAACCTCGGAATTACGTCGCGTGCCTAAAAATTTGGGTCGCGTAGCAAATATAATTACGACGCGACCCAAATATTTACCAATCAACGACCATATTTAAGCTTTGAAATCACGTCGTGACGGTAAATCTACCGTCGTGTCTTAAATCGATTTACGACGCGACTTTAATTCTACAGCTTTGATGCACGTGCCTTTCCTGGTTTTAAGGGTGCGTCGTAATTGCGAGGCTTAAATAGTCTCGTTGGGTGGTAAATATTTGGGTCGCGTCGTAAATTGATTGAGGACCTCAAGGATAGAATTAAGGTCGTGATGATTTGTCGCGTCAATAGTCACGTCGATAGTCAAGTCAATTGTCACGTCGTAAATCGATTCGAGGCTTGACTATGGGCTTAGCCTGAGCGCCGCAATCGTTACAACGTAGACAATTGAGACTTGTAGTCGTGTACGTGATGAAGGTATTGAGTCCATATAACGCGAATAATGGTCATGTCACATCCGGGTTAAATCGGTCAGTATTTGACGGTCAAAATCTCGGAATTACGTCGCGTCCTTAATTCAATACTATTTACTACGCGACAATCAATGTGACAACCGACGTGACAATCTATCACGACTTTAATTCTAAGTCGGGTTGAGGCTTAATTCGATTTACGACACTACCCAAATATTTACCACCCAACGAGACTATTTAAGACTCGCAACTACGACGCACCCTTAAAACCAGGAAAGGCACGTGCGTCAAAGCTTTAGAATTGAAGTCGCGTCATAAATCGATTTAAGACTCAACGGTAGATTGACCGTTACGACGTAATTCCAAGGCTTAAATATGGTCGTTGAGTGGTAAATATTTGGGTATATTTTTAAATGCTTTCTTCACCATTTAGTTTCTTAAGAAGTCCTCTTTCATGTAAAATGGACTTGCTAGACCCCTGAACTAATCCTTTAATTTATAGTCTGCTTACTACAGTTTATTCAGTTTACTACATTTATATATACCTTCAAAGGAGTACTTAGGACGTGAGAGCAAAGGCCACTTGAATATTCATATAGACCAGAAAATTGCTAGCCGTTGCGTGCTAGATAAGCATTCGATTTTTGAGGGCCCCTAAAACTAAGCCCTCACTTTTCGGTCTAGCGCTCCTTTTAAGCATTCTTAATTGATCAGTTGTCTTGCCCGAGGGCTAGTGATTACCGCAAAACCATGTATTTCCTTGCGGTTCAATCTGGGACATGGTACTGTTTATACATAACGTAACATTATACGCGAACATTCTTTTTCTAAACATGCAAAGATGTTTTCTCTTCATATTCATGTTTATCACCAAATAAACAATCATATTTCGAGTCCTAAGGAGTTGCATTTGATGTAATCCTGTCATTTTCCGTCTCATATCAGGGGAATATTATAAAGCAACAATTCAGTTTTCTGAGACATTCGTATCGCATGAAATTAACAAAAGGATGCAGAGAAGTTCGTATGCGTCAAAACACGTTATGGAAGTTCCATTAGTAAATGAAAAAATATTAAGTCACAAAAACAATTAATTTTGTGCTCATCCTTTCAAAACTAAGAATTCTCATCAGATGAAAGCAAAAATTCAACTTTCTGAGAGATTCGAATCATCAAACTACATAATGGTTTCTGAGAATGCAGGCGCCAAAACAGATTACGGAAACCGTACATGCAGACATGACATCAAATTAACAATTTTTAAAACAATTTAGTCAAAGAAACGTCTTCATCCTCAATTTGTAAAACAATTTAGTCAAAAAAAAAGTTTCCTCTTGTCTTCATCCTTTTGGAAGTAACAAAGCAAACATTCAACTTTCTGAGAGATTATTATCGCATGAAAACAACAAAAACGATTGATGATATGCATGCGCCAAACTGGCAAAAATAAACACTTAGTCACATAAACGATTCTTGATGTGTATACCAACTTTTGAAAGTAAGTCTTTCCATCGGATGAATGACTAATTTTACTGACGAGACATTCGTATCGTATGAAATCAACAAAAAGGGTTTTAGAGAAGTTCGAATGTGTCAAAGCACGTTATGGAAATGGTAGTTCCATTAAAAAAAAAAAAAAAATAAGTCACAAAAACGATTAATTTTGTATTCATCCCTTCAAAACTAAGAATTTCTCATCGGATGAAAATATTTCGATATATCGTAAACATCGAAATATGACATTAATTTTCAAGACAGACGTGACCGTAAAGAAAAATGACATGTCAGCTGGATTCTGTCTTGAGCCCCATCAGCCTATGTTGAACAGTGTAACATATGATAAGGTGCCTCCTGGCCATAGGATGGAGTCTCCTTAATCTATACTTAGGCCCGTGGAATTACACCCACTTTATGGTAGAATTAAAAGAATATATAAGGTTTTGAAAAGCAATGTCCCCATATCTTGTCAATGAAAAGTGTGGAACATGCCCCCTCCTCACTTTGTGAAGGAGAATTATGGCGCTAAGGTTATAAGAATAAGCCATACACATGGACTGAAGCCGAAAGCAACTGCCATATCTTATCAACGTCGGAATGTGACAACTTCTACAGTTCTATATCAGATTCCATGCCAGACTTTTACTACAGCATTTCTAAATATAAACAATTTATTTTGTATAGAGGAATTTATCATAAATACAGTACACCCGTCGATCAAGGGCTTATTGACCAACCCAACACCCAAAAATAGATAAATGAATAGATGAAGTATTTTAGGAATAAGTGACATAAACGGACAATTAGCCAATCATATATTGGTCAGTGAAATACAGGGGTGTAGGAACCGGGCTGGAATAGCACAGGCAAAAACTTGATCAGATTTGGAAATCAAATATCTACCGAATAAAAACTAAACTAAACATATTTCAATCAAATGTAATCTCAGTACTCTTCTATGGATGTGAAACCTGGAAGCTGACAAAAGCTGATGAGAAGAATCTAGATGTGTTCCAAAGGAGATGCCTTGATATTATTTAAAATATTAGATCGCCAGTGAAAGTCATTAATGAAGAACTATATGAAAGAACAGGCACAGTGGAGATAAGCAATGACATATTTAAGAGAAGATGGATATGGTTGGGCTTTTGGGTCATGTATTAAGAAAGAAAGAAGAAAAATATGCCAGAATATCCATCACCTGGATACCAGACATGCCAGAAGGTAGAAGAAAGAATGGAAGACCTAAAACTACATGGAGAAAAGTGGCAGAAAAGGAGAGATACAGTTTTGGATGAAACAGCTTGGGAGAAGCTGCAGTGGTAGCAAGAGACAGGAGAGATGAAAGAATTTGCTTGGACTGTTAGAGAAGCCTCAATCTCCATACCCCAGTTCGGGAGCAGCCCAAAAAACTGGGTACTTTGAAATACCAAAAAAATTGGGTACTTTGATGTATTACGTCATCGTATGAGCCTACACACTTGACTAGCCTACAATAAACACATGGGGTTTCTCATTTTTCGCTCCGGAATGTCCAAAATTTTAATGGATAACCTGAAATTTGGGAGACGGATAGTAAATAGATATTAAAAACCTTTTGCCGCTCCTTCTTGAATTTCATAGTCACCTTTTTGAGAAAATGAACAAAACAGACTGCCCATAATCTGTTTTGTTCATTTTCTCAAAAAGGCGACTACGAATTTAAAAAAGCAGCGGCAAAAAGCTTTTAATTTCTATTTACTATCCGTCTCCCAAATTTCAGGATGTCCATTGAAATTTTGGACAATCCGGAGAGGAAAATGAGAAACCCCATATGTTTAGTGTGGGCTAGTCAAATGTATAGGCTCATGCGATGACGTAATACATAAAAGTACCCAATTTTTTGGGCATTTTAAAGTACCCAGTTTTTCGGGCTGCTCCCGAACTGTACCCAGGAGAAAGGAACGGTAAGTGGTAAGGAACCAGGGGGCTTCAGGGGCCAAGTCCCCCAGTAATTTTATTGGTGGAAGTACCATTTTCCCCTCTTCTACCCTCAGTAATGAAGGTCTGACGACTTGATTTTGAAGAGTCAAATTTCCTTCACATTATTTCTTTCTTTTCTTGTTCAATAATTTTCGGGAAATTTACTTCTTTTTCGGGAAGTTTTTGTCTTCTTCAATTGTCCGGAAATTTTGCTGAAATTTCCAATATTTTTCGGAAATTTTCCTCCTTACAACTCATCCCTTTACAAATAGTTTTGGGATATAAGAGGCTCGCATACATCTTTATATGTTTGTTGAAACAAAAACTTAAATTCCCCCCCCCCTCCCTCCTTCTATGTGAAATATCTTTCTACGCCGCTGTTGCAATAAAGTATAAAGCTGATGATCTTGTTTTGGATTTTGATACATTAAATATGGACAGGTAGAGATTCTATATCTAACAAAATATTTAATTCTGAACAATTACACGATCACAATACCACTTATAGTTTTTAAGATATGACAAGCCAAAAGTAAAAAAAAAAAAACACAATATATGCAAAAGAGATAATGCATATGGGCAAGGAGCACAGCTGAAACTCTTCAATGTAATTCTTTGTATTTCTTTCTAAACTTTTAAAGAGGCGATATCGTCATATGTGCACAATATTTAGACTTCCTTTCAAATTTTTTGATTGGTTGAAATTTTGCTTCGCGATTCGTTGTCTCGTATTGCAAGGTTATATATAGTTATTTAAAACGCGTTGAAGTTCCCCACACGAGAAAGCCCAGATGGTTGCGGCGATCACAAGTAACGTTTTTTTTTTTTTTAATCATGTCGTGAGTTCAAGCCCCGGTAAAATCGTTTATTTTGACTTTTTGCTTTCATCTTCTTCTTTTTTTTTTCCTCAGTTATTTTCATTTAATGACTATCATTGTAGTATTATAATACTAAAAATCCACTTTCGCTTTCTGACAAAAAAGCATTGAAAAAAACAAATAAGTTTCTCGTCACAGTAACGTAATGCGCTGTGTATGTAATTCTACACACACAACGTACATGCTAGGGTCTGGCTGTACTGTGTGGTACAAACAGACTGAGGATCGGATCTTGCCTCCACAATCGGAAGTGACGTCAAAATATAGTATTCCCCCCATTTTTACCGTATTTTACTGAGACGAGCCTCCCTCTTAAAATATCAAAGGTTCACTACTTTTAGGATTTAACCTCTTCAGTATAACGGGGTCAATTTGGTTCGAACAAGGATGTACACTCCTTGGTTCCAGTCACATAACCCAAACACCCGTTAATTTCAAGCACCTATAAATTTATATGGACAGATAGCGATTTTGCCATAAATATGTTCCTTTTAAGTGTTTAATATTCTGGACATTTCATTAACATACATCTATCAAAAATTTCCACTCGTTTCTGAAATATTCGCGAAAAAGTAAAAAATTAAGCCCAAAGAAACGGCTGGACTTCCACTATTAAAAAAAAAGAAAAAAAAGTGTGACGTAAGAATAAGGACTCAGCGAGGCCTACATGCATAACTTTCACAGTGTCACATTGACCTAGGCTAATTCAAAACATCAGTTTAATTAAATCAGTTATCAGAATATCTTAATCAGCGATATGCTAACTATTTTAGGACATTTTCTAGTTGATAAAGAGGAAATATCGACTCAAGTTCCGATCCATTATTTCTTTATGATTGGCGAACTCCACTTTGCTACGTTAGGCTGTAAGTATTACTGTATGTTACACAGTAATTTTCACATAACGTTAGTGTTGTACTGTCCTATCCTTACGTCACGAATAAACCAATACGTAATAAGCATACGTTTGGAGACCTAAAATTAAACCAGATTTTTCACATTTTGGGATTGATTTTGTAAGAAAGTGTTTGTGGTGAGTTTTTATGAAGGGCATTTGCATCAATTTATGCAAAGTGGTTGGTTAAATTGTTAAGGGCCAGGTTTTAAAAGGAATATTTCCGAGAAATGTCTTCTTTTTGTTTTCAATTTTATTTCTATGATAAAGGATTATCTACTTCCCTATATATAATATTAAAGGATTAGTTCAGGGGTCAAGCAAGTCTATCTCATATGAAAGAGGACTTCAAAAGAAACCAAGTAATGAAAAAGGCATCAACAATCTTATTCCGTTAAGGAGATATCTAAGTTGAAAGTTTGGTATCATTTGTGTAGAAACGACTGCAATAAGACTAGTTGTGATGTCATAGCCTCAGATCAATCAAATTCTTTATGTATTCTATCACATTTTGTCCTGCAAATTTGTGGCTTAAAAACCATGGGATATGTCAAAAAAGTAGTAAAACTATATCTAGAAAGGGTATTTATAATATTCCACCTAAAGAAAGTTTGACGAAAAATAATTTAAGTAGTGAATTTATTTAATAAACTTTCTCTAAAATACATAAACAATTGTTAAGAATGTGCATGAGGATAAAGACACAACCTTAAGTCATTTCTACACAGATAAGACAGAGCTTTAAACTTGAGTATCTCCTTAACGGTATAAGATTTTGTAATGCTTTCTTTACCATTTTGTTTTTTTTGATGTCCTCTTTCATATAAGATAAACTTGCGTGACTAATGAAGTAATCCTTTGAACACAATTGACAGATTGACCCGTACAGTGTATATACGGTCCCGTATGCGGTGTCATTGCAGCAAGGAACTCCTTACTATAGCGGAACGAAGATACCCATAACTTTTTGTGTATTTAAAAAAAAAGATCTAAAATATTGAAAACATTTCTGGTTTGTACGTGGTGTTTTGTTTCTTGTATTTCTATAAAAAATAAAAGTTTTTGTAAAATGCATGTTATACCTGTCTAAATAATTAAACAAGAAAATACTTTGAGCAATTTAGAAAGAGTCCACTAATTCTTAAAGAAATACATTTTAAAAAATGTCCTGGTTCTGGAAAAGCACTGTACTGATGTTCACATTTCAACACACTGCATTTGAATAGCACAAAACGGAGTAAGGCTGTAAGGTATAAACCTGTTTTTTCACCGATGTGTTACCATGGGAAAAATTTCTTTAAGACCGTCAGACTGGAAGTGACGTTTCATTGTCGCCTATCAGTCTATGGTGCGTCGAGTGTGCCATAAGTCTTGAAACCGATATATGCAGAATTGACAAGTAATTATTATATATGCATGTATCTTTCTGTGATTGGATGAAATCAAACACGTCTGAAATTGTCATGTCCCCTCTTGAAATCTACATATGCAGCGGCGCAGGAAGATATTTTACATGTGGGCGAGGGGGAGGGGGGGGGGCAGATTTTATTTTTGTCCCAACTCAGACCTACACAAATGTGTATGTCAAGAAACTATTTGTTAAAGGGGCGGGAAGGAGGGGGTAGGGGTTGTAAAATTATTGGAAATGTACAATTTTCCACATTTCCAGAAACTTTAAAATTTCCAGAAAATGAAGCAAATTTCACGAAAATTGAAGCAAATTTCACGAAAATTGAAGCAAATTTCACGACAATGAAGAATATTGAGGGCCAAAATCGTACTTGGCCGCAAATATAATTATTGGGGGCGGGGGTTTGGGTCCCCTGCCACTCCCCCGGTTGTATAACACCTATCTAATAAACAATGATATTTTACCGCTTAAAGAGGCAACAATGTTCAATGAAGAAATGAAAGAGGGAAAAAAATGTTAATTCGAGCTACTGACTTGGACTCGAGTCACATTTTTTTGACTTGTGACCTGACTTGAATTGAAGAAGTTTGACTGAGCGACATTAACCATTTTCACAAAAAATGAAAATAATGGCTTTGAAGAAATTAACGTTATAGGGTATATGTTTTTATTCTATATATATATATATATATATTCGCAACATACTAGAAACTGGACAGTATACCTCATATTATTATATGCCAGGTATATAGCACATAGGAGAATAGGTAGCTCAGTTGGCAGAGCGCACGACTGAGATGCTGGAGGTACCGGGTCTAACTCGATTTTTCCACAGCTATGCATATAAGCCAATCGTATTTATCAAAGCGGAAGCATTTCGTTTGCAGCTCCTACTTCCTCACTCTGAGCTGTTGAGAAAAGTGACAATGGAGGAGACGTTAAGCTGTCGGTCCTGACAGTGAAGAGTGCAACCTGGACACTATTTGAGAAGAGAAGCGCGAAAACGCGGTGTTCATTCACTTTCCCTTTTAAGTACTAAGTTCATGTGCGCCCATAGGCAGCCGGGGAAGTCTGTTTGTTGTAGAGCACATTTGAAGTTCTTTAAACTAGAAAATGCGCCATATAAATTTCATATATCATATCATATATGCAATGCAACTTGTATAGAGAACGCGTGCACCAGGTAAATGTAAATATTCGCTTTCTAGGATAATATATCTATGAAATTCGCAAAATCGAAGGCCCGAACTTTTCGGTCTAGTGCTTTCATTTGTATTGAGGGTACCCAGGGTTACGCTCCAGCCCGGGTCTAATGTAATCGCAATTTGTATAATAAGGCATGTTTTCAGCCCAGGTGAATAGATGTCTTCTGAAAAGTACCATCTAATATCTTTCGCATGATGGTATGTTCAATAAAGAGATTACCTGAGGTTTAGGCCGTCTTTTTTAGGCTGAAGTGAAGAGGTGTTATACTGGTCCTCCAGTTTGGGCGTAAGGCTAATCACACACCCGGTCCTTCACTTTGGTAGGTTGGGCGTAAGGCTAATAACACGCCCGGTCCTCCAGTTTAGGAGATTGGGCGTAAGGCTTATCCAGACGCCCGGTCCTCCAGTTTAAGAGGTTGGGCGTAAGACTAATCACACGCCCGGTTCTCCAGTTTAGGAGGGTGGGCGTATGGCTAATCACACGTCCGGTCCTCCAGTTTAGGATGGGCGTAAGGCTAATCACACACCCGGTCCTCCAGTTTAAAAGGTTGGGTGTAAGGCTAACCACACGCCTGGCCCACCCCATAAAAAGATCTTGATTACGGGAACCTCAGCGTCGAAAATCGATTTATTGGTCATACGTTAACTTAGATGTCTAAAGAATGTAACCTCACCTTGTTTGGAAGCTGACATACTTCTTGTAAATCGTAAATCTCCTACCCAAGGTGCATAGCAGTTAGATCATGGCAACTCCCTGATTAGATCACCCGATAATCCAGTGATGATAGCAAAGTTTATATCAAATACAATCCAGACAGCGTTAGATTATTCCACGGATCATTCAGTGATTTTGCTTCGATAAATGTATATAGACTGATAGATAGATGTCGTTCGAGGCAGCCTGATATCCCAGGCTATGAGTCAATAAGTTATAAAACATTTTTTGTATACATCCGAAAATATTATTGATTCGTTTTAATCTGTCTATAAGCTGATAAGTGGTTTTCATATCCAACCGGAACCAAATTAACCTTTGACTAACTACATCACTGTATAACCTGATAACAGTGGGAGAAAATCTGAAGATGCCTGGCACATACAAACATGGGAAACATGTGCAGACAAGCATTAAACTTGTGACACAAGCATTGAACTTGTGACACATGCCGTTAATGACCTTGTAGGATGACCCACTAATTTATCCGTATACGTTCACACATGGAGCTATAAATCTCAGTTATTAATCTCGGTTAATAGCTCCATGGTTCACAGTAGGAAGTATTCGTTACGCTCAAATGGTCCTAACATTCTTTTTGTCCCCAGAACAAAGTGTAAAACATTAGGTTATCGTGGTTTTTATCATGCAGGCCCAGCCCTTTGGAATAAACTGCCCCTATTCGTTTAGTTAAAGAGGCGAAATCGTCATACGTGCACAATATTTAGAATTCCTTTCAAATTTTTTAATTGGTAGAAATGTTGCTGCGCGATTCGTTGTCTCGTATTGCAAGGTATATAATTATTTAAAACACCTTAAAGGTCATTAAACGAGCTAGCCCAGTAGATAACGGCGATCAAAAGCAGTTGTTTGTTCTTCTTATCAAAAGTCGTGAGTTCGAGCCCCAGTAGATTCGTTTATAGTGACTTTTGCTTTTATCTTCTTCTTTTTTTTGCTCAGTAATTTTTATTTGGTGACTATTATTGTAGTATTATAATACTAAACTTTCGCTTTCTGACAAACGCATTGAAAAAACAAACAAGTTTCTCGTCACAGTAACGTAATGCGCTGTGTATGTAACTCGGCACACCTAACGTACATGCTAGTGCCTGGCTGTACAAACCATGGAGTTTTCTTTCAACTCCATGCAGGATGGCAGGGAGCTCCATGTACAAACAGACAGTGGATCAGATCTTGCGTCACAACCGGAAGTGACGTCAAAATATCGCATCCCCTAATTTTTAACGTATTTTGATGAGACGAGCCTCCCTCTTTAACAATTTGTTAAATTCTTTGACTTTTTGTGGCAGAGTTACAGAGGCAGAGTTGATATCCCAGGCTCAAAAGAGTCAGGAGTTGAAAGTATTTTGTATAAATCAGAAATTTCGTTTTAATCTGTCTATAGGTAGAACAGTACCAATTAGGTTTTACTACGCCAGCCTAAAATGATAACCCTCAGAGAAAAGGCTAATAAAGATATTTTCGAGAGGTGTTATTTCATGGGACAGGAAGCTGAGAATTTGGAAATTTCGGAAATGGTAGAGAATAGCTAGGTCTCGACTATGCATATCTAAACTTGACAAGATTTGCTTCAGAAAACGTTTCATGGGGAATTATTTTATCATGGATCCATACCAAAATTTGAGTCATTTGGTGAGAGTGTACACATTTGGTGAGGGTGTACAACACCTCTTCACTTCAGCCTAGAAAAATGCCCAAAACCTTTGGTGACCCACTGTTGAGACTATCCTCATTCAAGATATATAAGACAGTCATTTTTGGAAAACATCACGAAACATTCCAACTCGTTCGCGCTCTGGTACAAAAAGGGCCCTGAACTTTACTCTTTCATCATAGCTTTTAATGGGAAAATAATTATTCCTGTGCTACCTATAACACTGACTTTCACAGCTGCGATGAAATTAACCTTTAACTAACTACAGCACTGCATGCCTGACACATTGTATAGACAGATAAACACGGGGAACAGACAGAACGAAACATTGAACTTATGCGCCATCTGTTTATTATTATACAACAAATATACCAATTTGGATTGACAGTTGGAATGGAGAATTAAAAGAAAGTCAAATAATATTTTATTATAGATTTTGTACCACGCGATATTTTGCAGAGGATAAGCCCCTGGACGAGCCATATGGCCGATCCCTTTCAAAATGTCGAAATATTTTGTCTTGACAAAAACATGTTACAGTTGGATTTTTGGGCTTACTTTTCAAAATGATTTGGCTTTACGCGCCTGGAACGACCTACCAACTCTGCCATATGCAGTAAAGAGGGAGAATATTTGAAAGGCTGCCATTTCAAGAGCAGAAAAGTTGCTCTGGTAAATGAAGTTTCCATCAAACGTTGCTGCTCAGCGGCAAATCAATTCTATTTGAATAATTTCCTAGTTTTACATCCGCACGCGCGAGGAAGAAAACATGCAACCGGGAAGGGAAAATCCTCTCTGCAGGAGGGTCAGTTCCTCTACCCCCACTTCCTACGTCCGGGGATTGACAAATTTGATAAGAGCGGGTGACGTCAGCTAGACAGCTACAATCTTCGTTAAAATTGTTGAAACTCTTGACGATGAAACAGCGTCGAAATAATGAATGACAATACATTTGAACGGCAAATTTCACAAAATCACGGCTGAAATGATAAACACGGCTTCATGACTGACTGACTGATATAAAGCCGTGCTCGACTTGAAAGCAGATGTTCACATATTAGTTGCGAATTTCGGAAACGAAATTTCTAGCATACAATTTCTCATTTTTGGTTTTAGAAATTAATTTAAAATGCTTCTCTACGACCTCTTAAGGGGCGCTTCCCAAGCCATACGTCCCCCATCTCAATACGTAGAAAGACTAAGTCCAAACAACAAATTAAAGTAAAAGGAGCACTTCATTTTTAAAAAGGGGCACTTTTCAGTGGGGACATATTCCTCCCGTGCATACTTTTGTCATTTTTTCTCTCGGAAAAGTATGCGTGTGGGGAGGGGGCATGTGCCCATGTCCCCCGGTTCCTACACCTGAGTATGCTTATTCATATTTGGGTTGAGTGTAAGTACCGTGTAATTAACAAATAAAAAGAGAGTTAATCAGTGAAATGATTTTTCTTCCAAGTTCATTAAACTCTACAAAACAACACATACACACACGTCCCCCACACACGGACAGACGCAAAAATCACCAATTTTTGACCCGTTCCAAAAACTTATGACCCTAACCCCTAATATGAGTTCATCACATGGGCCCCATCAGCCCCTATCAAGGGGTGGCCATGCAGTGTAGGAGGTACAAGCAGTACAGACTACAATATCTCATCCTCACATATATATATATATATATATATATATATATATATATATATATATATATATATATATATATATATATATATATATATATATATATATATATATATATATATATATATATATATATATATATATATATATATATATATATATATATATATATATGTATATATATATATATATATATATATATATATATATATATATATATCTATATATATATATATATATATATATATATATATATATATATATATATATATATATATATATATATATATATATATATATATATATACATATATATATATATATATATATATATATATATATATATATATATATATATATATATATATATATATATATATATATATATATATATATATATATATATATATATATATATATATATATATATATATATATATATATATATATATATATATATATATATATATATATATATATATATATATATATATATATATATATACATATATATATATATATATATATATATATATATATATATATATATATATATATATATATATATATATATATATATATATATATATATATATATATATATATATATATATATATATATATATATATATATATATATATATATATATATATATATATATATATATATATATATATATATATATATATATATATATATATATATATATATATATATATATATATATATATATATATATATATATATATATATATATATATATATATATATATATGATATATGTGTGTGTGTGTGGGGGTGATGAGCTTTATTAATATATATGATTGGGAAGGAAAATTTTACTTTTAAGCGGTACACTTTTGCTTGGGTAATTGTTTTCTTTAAAGTGGAGAATCTGTCTCTCTCAGAAAGCCCGCCCTCTCCAAACTCGACGGTGCCGCTTCTGCCTCAGAAAGTCACTGTCTATCGATGCCATTTGTGCCATCAATTAGCCCACCAGTGAAAATTCTTTTTAAAAAGCCCTGTCTTCTGGTCTCACTACCCTTCCAAGTTAGATTATTTTAGTCAGAGAGCGTGACGTCATTCGCCCTATACTACGTATAGGCCGAAGGCCGAGAGACGAAACTCCTATACCTACAGTGTTACGAAATCGTGATACTTTTTTAAGTCACCCACCCATGTTGGTTCCAAGTGAGGGCAGTAGAGAGTTAAGCATTTCAAAAATAGAACATACCAAAGAAATGTGTAAATTAAGTATTCTACGCAAATTGTTGATTAAAAAAATTTTTTTATTACCGATTTAATTTTATCGTTACTTTTTGTGCACTTTTAGTTCAATAAACAAATAATTTTATAAATCATTAATATAACAACTTTGATTTTGACGTCATCCATGGATCAAGTGCGAAAATTTTTTTGACAAACCATGCACACACAGTGCAGTGCAGGTACTTTTCGCGATACCGGTACGGTACGATGCCAATGCGTTTATTACTCATTGTTTTACGTCTGAACATGACAAATTGAAAGTTTAAAGCATTTTAAAGGAATTACTGCCTAACCTTATCGAAGCCGTTATGCATTACGCCTAGGCCCTAGCCTAGTTGGTGAAGGTCGGCCAACACCGTAGGCCTATTTAACGTTAGCGATGGGCCGGCCCTAGCCACCTGTACACCCCCGTTCCGTGGTAATTGCTGTCGGCCTTTTTTTTTTTTATAAAGGCTAGCCAAATGCGTACGCAGTCAGACATCTGTGGTCCTAGAGATTTACAATGTAATATTAACTAAGGTGGATCTAGGCCTAGTTATTGAAGCCTAGTTTAGGCTCGGGATTATCGGGTAGTATGAAAAAGGCTGAATAATTCAAGTTACCAACTTAACCTATTCAATTTCAGACCTAGCCGTTAGGCCTACAAAAAGGCTACATTCTTGCTAGTTATGGAATCATTTACCATCGTTCGGCCGTAATTTCTTTCACTTTAACACGTTTCTGTATGCTGACATTGTAGGATTGCTGTTGTTTACTGGTCTGCGGCCTCACGAACGCCACCAGTCATGTCAAAAAGTGTATTGTGGGATATGACTAATAGCTACATTCTTGCAAGACTACATGCAAGTTAGAACTTGACTAACATTAACAAGAATTTAGGCTATGACTTGCTTCAAATTAGCTGCCCAAACCTAACTTAATTCGCCTGGTGATTTGTTGTGTATACTGCTTGAATTTAAACAAAAATTGGCAAAGAATTCATGGATACTGGAAATGAAATAACCCATATTTGGATATTTGTGAAGGGAATATTATTTATGCCAAACATAAGGTGAAGGCAAATAACTCAGGCTACACACTAGCTCTATGACACATGCAATCATTGTTACAGTTGGGCTCATTTTGTCAGGAAAAGCTATTAACTCTTATTATCAGTTTATGTGGTTCAACCCAATGAATTGGTAGTTTGCCATGCCCATCTCAAACCTATGAACTTTCTGGTGTTGAAGGGAAAACATTAAACAGTTAAATAATTCAATTGTGTGTAGGGTAAAAAAAGTATAATTTGTAAATAATACAGGAAATATACATCAATTGACTTAAACAACTGGTACAGGTTACATGAAATGGTGTGTAAATTCAGGTGTTTAAAACAGATCAACACATATTATTCTGCCATTAACTTCTAAAAATCATTCCTATAAATTTTCATGTACATTTATGATAGAGGAATTGGGACTTCATTGTGGAGGTAACAAATTTACAAAAGAATAAGTAACAAGCTTTGACATCACAATTTTGATTTTCTGCAATGATCACCTGTATAAATTTAACTTTTTAACAACTGGTAATCAACTTTACAAACATTCCTGACAGTTTCCTTATGAGACATCTTCTGTGGATGACCGTACTGCCATAAGTCCTCCACTTATCACTACAGCTTTAGCTGAAATCAGCAAACTTTGTGAAGTGATGTTGATGTAGGTATAGATATACCACAGTATGTTATTATTTCACAATATGAGTTTTTAAGAAAGAAACAGAAATCAACAAAATTTGAGGTTTTTCCTATGCAGCCTAACAACTATAGATCCCCATGGTTGTAAAGTGTGGCCTATAGTCAACTGAGCTAAGCCTAGTAAAAGACATGTTGAAGTGTGATTTTTCATGTCTGTTTACTGCAAATAAAAGCCTGGTCTGCTGGTTTTGATGTTGAATTTTCAGTCTTGGGGTTTGTGTTTTTTTTTGGTTAGGCAGACAAATTTTTATGTATAAAAAGGGTACACTAAAATTACCATTTCATTTCCTCATAACCTGATAACAGTACATTCCACTGCCCAGAAAAATCATTATACATGTGCCTGGAGTCAGAAAACATTTGGGCAGGGTATTGTGTACTACAAAATGATATACAGGTATTCAGCTCACTAATATCTGGTACAAAATTAATTTACATTGCAAAAATATTCTTACTCTGTAGTACAGTCAATGATTTTTAACAATCATACAACATAAAAGTTGGAATACTATTGCACTGTAATAATTTGTTCATTGGATACCAAAGCAAAAACAAATGAGAGCAAAACTAAAGATTGCCTATCAATGAGAAGAGAAATTGCATGCAGCAAAATTTTCAAGTGGAGCTTTTTTTATCTTCCCAACTTGAAAGCTTGAGAAACTTTTGCAAACAAATTGAAAGCAACTTTAATAAGTAATACACATAGAATTAAAAAATGCACCCATGGATTGGAAGTAATTAGGCTGCAATACAACATATAGGCCTATTCCAAAGAGTTTTATGATTATTTTTGAAGTTAAACTTTATGAATTTAGGGCCTGCAATTGTTGGTAAATGATGTTGAACAGAAAAATGTGAATGAAACTGAAAACTTATATAGTTTATTAAAATATAAATAAAATAAAAGTAATAAGTGAGCAATTTGATCTACTGTTTCTCTACCTATCTAAACAAGTTGGCATTTAACTTACTTTTACTTTGTTTTATACACACCTATCTGCCAGTTGGTCAGTCTGTTTAGACTTTGTTTGATGGGTGTTTTGTTGATAGGCACATGCCAACTATAAAACTAATTAGACCTAGGCCTATATTGGTCTCATGCCCACCCCACCCTAGCTAACAATTGTAATGCTGCATTTCAAGCATGGCCTTTTTATCATGACAGACATTTACTGATATTTTCTTTTGTCTTTAATTAGCTGACGTTTTCTTTCTTTGTTAATGACTGCTGACGTTTATTGATACACATAGGTCCTACTGTACAATGTATTCTAATCCAGTAAATGTTGTTAGTGTACACATAACAAATGTCCCATAGTAAATGCGCGTGTACAGTGAGTATGTGACTAATAACTAACCCCCCCAATCTACTATAACATGTATAAATGATCTGGAAACCATCTTTCTTGAGTCTGTGGAAAAATGGAGATGATCCCTCAATAACAAAACAGCAAAAGTAAACAACAAATTGCAAAGAAATAAAAAGTAATATTATAAGCTTGAAATGAGTATGTTGTTACAAATTCTAATTAACAAATTGATGAGGAACTTGAAGGCTTGAAGCTTTCTCAAGTCAATACCATGGTAATGTACATATATAGGCCCTAACGTTATGCTACCAAATTGCAAATGGTTTCACACAATGTAGGCCTAAGTTACACTAACGTTACTGTAGCCTGGCTAGCAACACAATGACCTATGATTACCCCGGCGACGCTTTTTGAAAGCAATCAATCGCTACATACATGTCTGAATAAAATAAGATTTGATAAGCAACTTATTCTTGTTCCTAAATAAAACTGAAATTATTGCCCATATTTGTCAGCGTTTACGTCGGTCAGTTAAGGTTAAACTAACGGCGTACGTACGGCGTTAGCTAGCTTCAGACTGTTCAACAACAACTGGCACAATTAAGATAGCACATTATTTCAGGTTTACTGAAATTGTTCAAGACATCTACTAGTTTTGATCATTTATCCCTTATCAGAAAAGTTGTTCGCGTAGTATTTTTCTTAAAATATACTTATCAGTTAGGCCTAAGTTAGTAAGTGCGATACATGCCTGTCTACAATCTAACGCTGCGCTAAAGTATTTGTCGTCCTGCATGTACTGTAAAAAGAAATCGTTGTTTTTGTGTTCTTGTTAGAAATAAAATGAACGTTAATCTTGGTTAGAAAACAAGTTATGATTAAAACTAATATAAATATAATTAATTTTAAAAAGTAAAGAATTTCAATTTTTATTTTTTAGGTTAAATTTGCAGTTTGCCTATTTTTTTTTTATTGACTCCAATTTTCAATGTACCGACATATCTGCTGCCCTCTCTTGGAACCAACATGGGTGGAGGACGAACCAAAAAGTATCACACTGAGGTATAGGAGTTTCGACTCTCGGCCTTCGGCCTATACGTAGTATAGGGCGAATGACGTCACGCTTGTTACATTATTGAAAGAAATAGTTTAGTTTCATATTCATATAGCCCATGGATTATTAAATTATGAGGAAAGTTGCTCAGAGTTAATGGTATATCTCTTAGGAGGAAAAAATATTGTCATTCCAAAAGAATTTTTTGTGTGTGTGTTAGATTCTTGTGGTATTCACCTCTTGAATGGTTTTATCATATTGATTTACTGCATATTAATTTAAAATGATCAGCTAAAGATAAGAAGTGGGCTCACTTTATAATACTGAAAGTTTATGAAAAAAGTCATTTCAAATACAATATGTAGGCTGACTAGTAAGGTAAAAGAAAGTCTTTCCTAGATGACAAACGTTGACAGTGTCACATAGTCAGATAATGGGATTTAATTGTCACATTTTCTTACAAATGAATAAAAATGACAAAGAAATATTATAATAACAAATTTCAAATGGTATCTTTCACATTTTATTAATCATTTTCATGACAATTTCAAACAGTTACCAGTATCTTGCACATTTAATCATTTTCACAACCTTCAAAATCTGGTTCCTCCTCACCTAGCACTTCAATTTAGCAGTCCATGGAAAGGTTGAGTTATTAAATCACAGGTGAGAGTCTCATTTACAACATTTAAATTTCATATGAACCAACTTTTCCAGCAAGTCATGATCAGATCATGATTATCCTGACTACATAGCTCATAAAGATTCTTATAAACTAATAAAGCAAATTAATCCTCTGAATATACAAGACAGGTCGGTCATAATAGGATATCCCTCATGACATTTTTCTTTCATCTCAGTGGTCTTCTGTATAGTTGTGCATCCCCATTCCCTTCATTGCAGGGCTTCTAATATCTTATCCACATTTTCCAAAACAAAATTGAGCTGATGACAAAGATAATGATAAACCACTTCTTTAAACTGTTAAACGACTATGGATATCTAGCAAATTTTAGATTTATAAAAGATCATGGAATTCTGAGAAGAATTTTTTTTTTAAATTTTGTAAAAGGCTTACTTAATTTTCAAGTTATGACTAAATAAAGTTTTAAGATTTGTTAATTTGTGCGGAATTTGTGATATAGTA
>JAIGNY010003250.1:25000-42500 GCA_020152595.1 Chiridota heheva
TGAAATATGTGTTAATAATATGTTTATACAATGAAAAGAAAACATCGCTGTGAGTTGCATTTACAGGGTGCCTGACAGTAACCTGCATATAACCATAACATTAAAACTTACATTTTATAACTTGTCATTGCATGCTGATGTAATTCTTGATAGCAAATTTATTAAGAACTATGCACCCTCTTTCAGTAATTGTGGGGCAAAATACTTCGCAAATGATTTATGAAGTGAACTAAATTGTCGTGTTTCTTATACCTAAAATCAGCAAATTTTGTGAAGTGAAGTTGATGACAGTATAGTAACTGCGGTGGGTCTTAATGCTCATGTTTCTTTTTCTTCTTCTTCTTTTTCAAGTTATTTTTAAATTACTTGTTAAAACATACACAAATTTAAGTTTTAAACAGGGACAGGGCATGTAGGGTGACACTAGGCAGTTAAAGTTGTAGGGTAAATCTAGTTAATTCTAACTAGTTAACTTCAGGATTAAATTATAATCGGTGTAGACCTTAACTAAGATGAACAATGTTTATGATTGCTCAGTCTCCCTTTATAATTCAATTGGTATACCTTTCAAGAATTTTCTTTAGGCATTTTGAAATAACCCAAACAGTAAATTTTTACCAAAATGTTGTAATTTGTGTCTAAATTGACTTTCAATCTAGGCCTAGTAGGCCTACGCCCGCCGCACGTGGTGGAAATACCCCCCCCCCTCTCTCTTCTTCAGAGTACGTCTAACGTTAGCTTTGGCCTACCTCGAAATTTGTTAGAACCAGCGATACCATGTTCGAGATTTGGCCAAAAATCAATTCAAATTCTTCATACGTACGCCAGAACCCATGTATACTGAGCATAAGCAGACTTATGCTATAATGAAATCATGCAAAAGTCTGAAAGTTATGCCAATCTAATTTTAAACTATCTCGCAGAACTGGAACAACGCAAGTGGTGGGCCTAAAGTTAGTGACAAAATGATTCAACATTAATTCTGTAATTAATGACTTTGTTCTTAATGATAATGGTTCCCGTCCTCCCAAAAAATAAGAAATCTTAAAAAGAAACTTGGCTGGTTTTCATGTCTGTACAACGCCAATTAATCTTAACGGAAAATAATGTTAAAACAGCAATTTTCAGTGGAATAAAACATGTTTTACAAACTCGCTATCGTATCTTGCCGTTTTCTCCGCCCGGCCCAGCCGGTACGCTATCACTCAGTCATTCGGCCCGTTACGCATGCACTGCCCACCAGCCTCGCATAGTTGACCATGCTGGAACATGTATGGCGTCCATAAAAGCATCACGATTTTTTGTACAGAAGTTTCAGCGCACAGCAAGTAAATATACAACGAGCAACGAGCGCACAGCAAAATACGCTCTTGGTACACGCGTAGTATTGTTGCGCGTTGTTTAGAAATACGCACATTTAAATTTCACTTTTTGTGTTAAGACGACATGAGTTTTTAATGATAACTTAATATTACCTAAAATAGGCCTACTCAAAGTTACATAACATATTAAAAAAAAAAAAAAAATCGAACACAGAAATTTAAATAAAGTGACTTAAAAACTTGTTGTAAATAATAAGAAGAGATGAACAATATATTCAAAAATGTAAAAGAAATGTCCGGATACGAGGTAAAAAGCTTTGAAAGTTCAGATTCCAAAAGTAGCATATCAAATACGTACATCATTAGGCTAAGTCTAATTTCAATTTCATGAAAATGTGGTTATAAATTCTGTTTTGAATTCACATATTGTTTTTATGATTTCTATAAGTCACCTTTTTCAGATATCTATATGATGTAATTATGAAGGGTCATGGTGTAAACCTTTGTAACACGTAAAATGTACTCTAATTCTTCCCGTCCGCCCCCTCTCCCTCTTCACCATTTGCCTATTCCTACTCAGTGCCTGCTTATGTTGATAATGATCAGTGACAAAACATTTACAAAAAATCTTTGGTTTGATTTGCCCACTGACATTTCAACCTGGCTCCGCTCCTGGATATTTGTTGAATAATTAATTTTCAATTTTTGCGCCACTTTTTTGTTTGTTGCATAAACCAAGTTGAAGTTTTTGATGCTTAAAATGATAAGCCACTGCCCTTTTTAGAGGTTTAGGAAGATCATCTCCCGAGGCAAAAACCATCACAATTTCCCGGTTTTAAGGGGAAAATTGCACTCACCTGGCTGCCTAGTAAAAAAGTTTCCATCAAAACCTGCAGCTTATGAGAAAATCTTCAATTTTCAGAAAATTTCTTTCTTTTTTAAGAACGTTTAAGCCATTCTAGGAAATGTATCTAATTTTATAGAAATTTCCTTCTTTTTTCGGTACATTTTTCTCATTGTTTGGAAAGTTGTTTCTTTAATTCTAGCAAATATTTCCAATGATTTCCGCATCTGCCTGTCTGCTAATTGGGAAATCTTTATCGATTTTCGGAAAAATTTCTTCAATTTTGTGAAAAATTTCATTTTTGGGGATATTATTCTCAATTTTCGATAAAAGTTCTGAAATTTTGTGTAGGAACCAGGGGCCAAGTCCCCCAATAATTGTATTGGGGGGAGGGGGAGCTACCAGTTTGGTCCATCAATAATGAAGATCTAATGAACTGATTTTGAAGAGTCAGATTCTCTTCACATGTTTTTCCGGAAATCTTCTTCAATATTTTTTTAGAAATCTTCTTTGATTTTCAGGAAATTTCGTGCATTTTTGTCTGTTTGTGAGATTTGCTTAAATTTTTATGAAATTTGGCTTTATTTTCGAGAAAATGTCTTCAATTTTCGGGAAGTTGTCTTCAATGAATTTCGGAAAATTTCTTCAAGTTAATTTACCAAAATTTCCAATAATTTGGCCACCCCCTACAGTCTTGCAAATATTTTTTGGACATGAGAGACTCATACATTTTTGTAGGTTTGTAGCGAACAAAACAAATCTGGCCCCAAAATTGTAAATATCTTCCTATACGCCGCTGTATAATTCCTAGCTGGTGCAGATCGTCTGTACCATGCAAGAAACGGGGGAGATCTTCCTCCTACCCTAACGGGACAACGGGGAAAGAAACGCCTTCCATTTCACGGGCAAGGGGAAAATAAGTGCCATTTTGATCCTTCAGAGTGCGTGTGTCGCACATTCTCTACAGAATGCGCGTTTTAACGCATAGCTTATCGTCCCACTTCATTCCATGCCTATCATTGGATTAAACTTACACCGTGCGTAACACAAATCAAATAAATGCGCGCATATTAGCGGGAGTCTGCTTTCTATGGCGCAGTAATAAATATGGTGGTAATTCTTGTTGTTGTTCAAACAAAGCCTCATAATTCCTTCTTGGTAAGATTGATAGTGCTATTATAGCGAACTTTGTTACGAAGATTTGATTATATTTCAGCATTTTGAGAACACGAGTAGCGATGTATGAATAGATTTTAGAGTCTTGTTCGTCTTCTTGGTAAGATTTCTTAATTTTTTGTCTAGTTTTTTTGACATCTGAGGTAGTACAATGAGGCAACAATAGGGTTGGTGAACTATACGAGCCGGAGCAAAAATCAATTGTGTGTGTGTGTAAGGGAGGGGGGAGCAATGACACTGTATTATAATTGTTATGGATCCCAAATCGCTCCATATATCTTATCCATTAATTACTTGTGACTTGACTGCTTTATGTTTTCAGAATACCTCGGCACGGCTTGGTTGCAAGGGGCAAGCAAAATGAGTAAAATAATGTTTCACACTCGCCCATAAGTGAGATAATCAATTAACAGTAAAATGGTCAATATTTGAACGGTTTACGGTAATAGTTTATACCTAATCTATTCAACACTGACAAGAATATACACCAAACGAACAAATTGCTAAAATAGTCACCGACAGATGATTAGAGCCTACTTGCCTTATTCCATATTCATTTGAATCTTCTTTTTTTCTCCCATGAGATTTGTTAAGATCCTCCCCCTCTAATGGATCAAATGATGACGAGATAACCGCTGTCATCTCCCGAGTCATGGATAGATAAAGAGTTTATTAGTCCTGTCTGTATTCATCCATGATTAGATTATTGCTATTATACAGTTATAAGCAATTCGCGCAGGGTTGAATGTAGGACTTTTTTCAACGACTTGAAAATCGTAACTCCGTATGTTTTCCCTACATGCCCTGATTTGTAGTAACATATGCCTAAAATATTGTTTACAAAATGGCGGGAATGCGCAGAACGGAACTCTTTCACCGAAAATAGACTAAATAAAGAGACTTTATCATACTTATACATTTCTTCTTTCCAGGCGAAATCACACTCATTCAATATTGATTTAACGTCAAGTGAAGCATCCAAAGAAGATTGTCAACCTGAGTTTTTGACCAAGAACACGCATGCTGCGAGGAGTCTATCCATCAGCAGTGTGTCAAACGGGCAAACAATCAATAATGCAGTTGCAAACGAGTCATCTACATGTAATGCACCCATTACACCAGCCAGCAATAGCTTAAATCTTGATGCATCGAGCTCTTCGAGTTTATTATCCATCAAAAATGTACATACCACCAACGGGCTGTCGAGTAGAAGTGCGTCAAGTGTCAACACTGCTGCAACCACTAACGGACTGTCGACTAGAAGTACGTCAAGTGCCGACACTGTTGCAGCCTCCAAAGGGCTGTCGACTAGATGTGGGCCAAGTGGCAACGCTGCTGCAACCAACGCACTGTCGATTAAGAGTGCGTGAAGTGTCAACACTGCTGCAGCCACCAACGGTCTTTCGACTAAAAGTGCGTCAAGTGTCAACACTGCTGCAGCCACCAACGGACTGTTGACTAGAAGTGCGTCTGCAGCCACCACCAGGACTTTGACTAGAAGTGCGACAACACTGCTGCAGCTAACACAGGACTGTTGACTAGAAGTGCGACAAATGTCAACACTGCTGCAGCCACCAACGGACTGTCGACTAGAAGTACGTCAAGTGTCAACACTGCTGCAGCCACCAACGGACTGTCGACTAGAAGTGCGTCAAGTGCCAACACTGTTGCAACATCCAAAGGGCTGTCGACTAGATGTGCGCCAAGTGGCAAGGCTGCTGCAACCAACGCACTGTTGACTAGAAGTGCGACAAGTGCCAATACTGCTGCAGCCACCACAGGACTGTTGACTAGAAGTGCAACAAGTGTCAACACTGCTACAGCCACCAACGGACTGTCGACTAGAAGTGCGTCAAGTGTCAACACTGTTGCAACATCCAAAGGGCTGTCGACTAGATGCGCGCCAAGTATCAAACTGCTGCAGCCATCAACGGACTGTCGATTAGAAGTGCGTCAAGTGTAAACACTCCTGTAGCCACCAACGGATTGCGATTAGAAGTGAGCCAACTTCTAATACGTCACTATCCAATGCACCCGTTCCAAACAATCAACCTCGGTTACCTCTAACCCAGGCCGCTCTTCACTTGCAAAGATTCGGCGCTGCACTGTCGAAAATGAACATCGATCTAATCCGGCCACTGGGAAAATGTGGATTTGTTGAATTCTTTTCTGCTAAACCAAAACACCAAAATTGTTTATTCCAACAGGTAAGAGCACATTTGTTATTGTTGTTACGAACATTAATTACTTTCTTTTTATGACCATTGGTTAATTTACCATAAATACAACGCATACGATATCTGATATGTAGTAGTACATCGTGTAGAACTGAATCTGCTACTAGGACGCTCTGGATCTATAATGTTCAAACTTATCGACATGCAATAATGTCCCCCACCCCCCTCCCACCCGCCAAAAAAAAGAAAAAAAGTATGAGCGAATAAATCAGGTGGGAGGGGCCTGGTTACGTGAAACTCGTTAACATACCGTTTTGCCAAAAAAATATTGATTCCCTTCATCTGCAAGTTCTTGGTAATGTTTGTGGCACCTCAAAATTTATATTTTGCTCGAGAACATATTGCAAGGGTACCCTCAAAATTTATATTTTGCTCGAGAACGCAGAATTTGCTCACCTTCCTAAGTCCTCTTTCTTTTTCTTCTAACATCGTTAACTGGATCAATGTAGTTTTTACGGTAAAATGATGTATGACGGCCATTCCAGAGGGAGTAGAAAGAAACACAACACAAGGATGTAAATAATACCTACTTTGCTGATATCGAAATCTACCGATTTCTTTTAATATTTTCTGAGTCGTTTTTTAAAATTGTTATTATTTGCTTGTTTTTTTTATAGGTAGCCATCAAGTTTTTTTTAGGAAAGACTACGTTGGTACATGGATGAACTGCAGAGGCAGGACCGTCCCGGACGAAGTTCTTGCTCTAAAGGAAATGAAGAAATTGAAAATTGTTTCTCGGTTTTTCTGCTATGGCGAATGGAAGGTGGGCGGGAAGGAGTACATCATTCTCTGGATGGAACAACCAGAGAAGTGCGTAGATTTATACACCTAATGTGAAAGGAATGGGAAATTAAGCAACTCCTAAGGCGTTAATGTTTTTTAAACCGATTGTTTTCGCCGCTTGTTACATTTATCGGGCAGGGTGGGTTCACTGAGATTTAAAACCGAATAACCTTCTTGTTTGCTCATCCAGAAGGCAGATCAAAATAATAGATTTTGGATTGGCAGCGAAACACGTTGACGGAATGTTCATAACGTCAGGCCGTGGAAGCCCCGGATGGAATGTTCCCCCCGAGTCGGAGATTGGCGTTTATGACGAAGTGAACGGCGGAACTGTGTGGTCAGTGGGTGTCACGTTGTATTATATGTTGTTTTGGAACACACCGTGGAATAGCACAGCGGAGGCAAATACACTACCACTACGAATTCCATCTAGAACATCACGTAATGCTGAAAGATTTTTGAAATCAACGTTGGAACGCGATCCAAGGCAGTGGATAAGTCTTTTCGATCTGAAAATCTTTTCATCTGAAAATCTTTCTCATCAAACAACTGAGTTTCGACCAATCCTCTTCATAACCTTTCAATCCCGGAATTTCTTGACCAGAATGCAACCCGCGCTGGCCGATCGTGCGAATGAAAATGCCACGAATCCTCCAGTGGTGGCCCAGCAAAGACCCAGAAATGTTACAGACACTCCTCTGATGCCAAGTCTAGTGTTCATATCCATACACTCTGCATCACATCAACACGTGTTGAACAGTACCCCGTATTACGTCAGTGGTGAATACTCGTACCATCACTTAAGACAATCGTCCCTGGGTTCCAGTTCTCAAAGCAGTGTCACGTGAGACCAGGGAGCTGCCATAAATTGGGCAGTGCCTGCAGGGAGTTGTCACGTTAGTTTTGTGATAATTAGAAAATTGACGCAAAATTCAAATCTTAGTATATTTTTTACATAACTGTATGATTTACACCGTTACCAGATAATGATAAATGAACGTCATTCCATACAAATTATCCGGGCTCAGTAATATATATGTTCATTCCCGAAGAGCTCTCTATCTACCTACTGTGGTGTAGCGGTTATCATACCTGTCTGCAGACCACGAGGCCTTAAAAAAACGAAGTGAATGACGTATTGTTTCGTGATAGCATTTGTACTATCATAACCAAATACGCAGGCGACGACCCCGTCATTGTAATTGTGTGTTCAACTCTCTCTCAGAGCTCTCTGTGATTCACAATGTATTTAATTATTTGTTTCAACTATTTTTATATCTTTTTTAATGTTAAGAGAAATCAAATAAAAGTTGAGAGAAATAAAAGACAATAATTTGATTCAGTTTTCTTCAATTTAATTTAATCTAAATGACAAAAGGATAAATACACTAGTTGGGTTTGCAAATTTGCTTTGTTTCTTGTTTAACGTACTAACTCGGGGGGGAAAAATTCCCCCATTCATCTTTAATGTCCCCAGTGGTGAGTTTTTTACCTTAGGAAAATATCCCTTTAAAATTGATATAATTAAATGCTAAATCAAAATCTTCAACTTTGCAGTCAACATTGAGTAACACAGACATTGCCTGATATGGTATCCCAACAGCAAATTATTACCAAACGCCCGCCATGACAATGTTCTTAAGAAGAAAAAGCGTGAAATCACGACCATCCGTTGACATTATAAAAATGAAGTAAAATTATTGCAAATTTTGGAAAACATATTGGAAATTTCTCGAATATGAAAAACATTTCTCGAAAATCGAATACTATTTCCCGAAAATGAAGGAAAGAGTCCCGAAAATCGAAAAAAATTACCTGAAAATTTTCTCGGAAATTAAGCCTTGGACATTAAAGAGAATCGAAGAAAATTTCCTGAAAAAGTTCCTGAAAATTAAAAATTACAAGAGAAAATTCATCACCAAATTATTTGGGCGATATTTAACCTTATAGATTTATTATTACAGTTATATTCTGCTACTTATATTTCACTTATGGGATTTCAGGGGGTGGGGGGGGACAAATTTCTCCCCATCTCCCACTGAATACACCACTGTGGAGGGAGGCTGCTTGTTTGGGGTGCATACCATTAAAAGATGGGGCACGGGGGAGGTGGGGGAATATACCCTTGCTTTGTTATTTGTTCGTTTGATGTATTGCAAGGAGGGGGGGGGGAGTCACGGTGGCGTGCCATTAAATTTGATTAAATTAATTAATGTATTACATTTAAATGAGATCGTCGAGTAACATGGTTTATCAAATATAAGCACAATGGCTACAGAGTTTTGCAAAAAAAAGTACCTAAAGTTTATTATGCATGGCCCAAAATCTGCAGTGATGATACAATAACAGAAAACAAGAAAATAGCAGTGTTTATCACTGTTCAGAGGCAACATTTTACTCCGCATAGTAAAACGAAACAACGTCATTGCCTCAAAATCTTGGTGGTTAATTTTTGGTCCATTTTTCCTACTGGGTGAAGGTCGGAGGGCGAAGGGGGTCGGCTGCCACTAGATACACATGTATATTTTCATCAAGAAATTAGCCCTTCACCAAACCCCACCCCACATTGATCAGATGATACTCCCCCTCCTATATAGTATGAATTTCACATTCATTTATTATGATAAATGTTTTTTGTTCAAAATTTCGCCTTTCAATTCACAACTTTTTGTAGTATGCTTGAGAAAAAAATCTTGTTATATGTTACAAAAGAACAAAAAAAAAGTAAATGTTGAAAAAGTGTCATGTTTGTTGTATTCAACTTGCAAAGTTTATGTTCTCTCAAATTTCATAACTAAAAATTATACCAACATTGTTAAATTTCAGATATCTTTATGATTTTATCATTGTAAATATATCAAGAAATATTGAAATTATTGAAATTAAATTATAAAAATGTATTTTAATGATATTATAAAACGGCTAAAACCTTTTCCCTTCTTTACATCTTCATTTTCAAAAGGGTCTCATTTTGAGAGCAAACTGTAATGTTTGGTTAGTGTGTAATTTTAGGAAATGTTGTTGTATTTATAACATCTTGAAAAATTGATTCAAATACATACCCAAATAAAAGCTTAAATGTGTATGGTACTGTTTTGTTGATATCATATATATTAAATATATATATATATATATATATATATATATATATATATATATATATATATATATATATATATATATATATATATATATATATATATATATTTATATATATATATATATATATATATATATATATATATATATATATATATATATTTATATATATATATATATATATATATATATATATATATATATATATATATATATATATATATATATATATATATATATATATATATATATATATATATATATATATATATATATATATATATATATATATATATATATATATATATATATATATATATATATATATATATATATATATATATATATATATATATATATATATATATATATATATATATATAAAAAGCCTGGAGGGCTTCTCCGGCGTTTATACCCGCCGCTTCCATGGTTTGATGGTTCTAAGGAGATACTTGAATCACCCTAGATGGGACACCAGTCTAGATCGGGTGATATTCCTATACTATCAATACGATGTTCAAACATTCTTGGCCCCATAGGCGGGATTTGAAAGGAGCGAAGGGGCACTTGCCCCCACTTTCTTTCCGAATTTGTATCTTTTGTTTGGTAACTTTTGTCTGGTAACTTTTGTCTGATAACTTTTGTCTGGCAACTTTTGTGTGGTAACTTTTGTTTGGTCTAACTTTTGTGTAATAACTTTTGTCTGGTAACTTTTGTCTGGTAACTTTTGTCTGGTAACTTTTGTCTAATAACTTTTGTCTGGTAACTTTTGTCTGGTAACTTTTGTCTGGTAGCTTTTGTCTTGTAACTTTTGTCTGGTAACTTTTGTCTGGTAACTTTTGTCTGGTAACTTTTGCATCTTAGCGTGATTTTGTGATTTTTTCCCCACTTTTGACTTTGTCCCCCACTTTCAACAGGCAAACCCCGCCCATGTTTGGTTCCCCCAACCTAGGGTTGGATCCAGATGGGACCGTGGCCATTGTTGCCTGAGAGTTGTCCGATCATACATTTGACCATGAACTAAAGAGATCATTCTAAGTTACGGTTTATGGAAAGTAATCAAATTTATAAAAATGTTGAGATAATTCTGATGTTACGGTTTATGGATGGTAATTAAACTTTCAGAACCAATTACAATAGTTTTTCAAGCAGTTAAGGTAAAATCCCCGTAAAGTCTCGAGGGCTTATATATCTGTGTTTATACCCGCCGTTTTCATGGTTCTAAGCAGATGGGAGTACTTGAATCCCCCTATATCCATCGCAGGTTACCAATTTCAACTCGAAGAGCATCAGGTTTATGAATCAAGAGATGTATTAAAGTGTTCTTAAAAGCCAACCATGACCTCTTAAATTGATAAAACTCCCAGCGTTTTTAGGGACATTCGCCCTGGTCATCTAATGGAGTGTTACCCTGGAACCCCACTTTGGGCATAGGCGGCGGAACCAGGGCACGTATCCTTTTACTTTTTTCAAAGGTTTAATAAGAGAGGAAAAGTGCCCCTTTTCTGAGGGAAAACGCTTTTTGCAGAAGGAAAAGTGCCCTTTCGAAGAGAACAGGTGTATCTTTTAGAGAAGACATTTCAGTGCCCTTTCAAGCATTGAAATTCTGAAGTTTCCCTAAAGACAAAGTTTGGGGTCCAACAACCTTAAATGTTGGACTTCATTTTTCAAAAGCCCTTTACATCTCTCTGCCTACCTTGGTTTTCCCAGCTCATAATTTGCACAAAAAAACTATTCAAAATAGGGTCTTTTCAGAGTATGCGAGCCACCCCAAATTTCATTAGTGAGGCATATTTGAAAATGGGCCATGCAGGGCAAAATAGTATGGAACCCGGGTCATTGTCATAGCATAAACTGACGTGCCCTCCCCCGTCTTCTTTGTAAAGATTAAATGGTGCCCCATTACAGAGATAAAAAAAGTGTTATTTAAAATATAAAAATATATTTCAGTCCCTTTATAATTGATCTTTTTATTGACAGATTGACAAATATCAAGCAAAATACCACAAATTTCACTTGTGGAGCGCATTTAGTTTGTATTTTGGAAAAAAAAAGGGGACCCCTGCCAGGGACTTGCTGAAGACTGGGTGTGAAGTTGGGCCATATTTGCTTTTTAAATCATTTTAGGCATGAAATATATTTCGATTCAAGACCAATACAATTGGCTAATCATGATCTATAAGTCTAAAATCCTTCCGATTTCAAGACTTATGATCACTTATGATCTATACCTTTTTGTAGAATTTGGTATAAATTTGTTTTATTTTACCGAATTTTGGACCAAAAGACCTTCAATATTTGAAGCTGTAAATTAAAAATAAGAAGGGAAAATGGGTCACCATAATGTTCGGAAAGATAAAAGTTAAGAAATTTCTGGGGAATGGGAGGGTGAGGAGGAGAGTTGACCCTATAAATTTATTCTGCCGTGCTACATGCTATGAAAATAAAACACTTGGAAAGTGCTCCTCAGATACAAAAATTGGAGCCCATGTACCTGGAAATTCTCAATGTACACCCATTAATCCAATTCTATGAAACCCTGAGAGGAGAGGCCATCAGAGGCCGCGGCACAACGGCCAGTCCAACGCTGGTCAGATCAGGCTATTTAGGGTATACCTTTTGATTCCGGGCCACCACAAACATGGGCAGTACGGTAAGAAAATTTAGTTGGGGGGAAAAACAATTTTTTTTTGGAGGGGGAGGATACGAACTTTGTCATTGTACATATAATTCAATAGCCTATACTGATTAGCGGTGGTTTGTGGCAGGTAGGAAACTGCACCGAAGGGGTCCCACTTTATATACTGGTGGCAGTGGCGACGCCAGTCACCACACACGGGCGCCGGCTTGTCAAAGCCTGGCCAGCAGTCAACAAAAGTAGAGAGAAGTGTCAGTTCTCCCAGTTGCGTTGCTTTTGACTGTCTACCTCATTCACCATTACTTCAGTCCAAGTTTTCATGGTATATTCCAATACATGCAAAACATGTAATGATTTGAAAGGAGCATAGCTCAATATCCATTTTGCTTCAGTTTGCTGTTATCAACGCTGTTAGATGTTAACAGGGTATGAAAAGTAAAAGATTACGAAGTTATGCTTTTGCTGTATAGTCTAAACGTGTTTTCATGGAAACAGACACGCCCGTAGCCAGGAATTTTAATGGGGCGTTTGTTTACGTATAAAAGGACACAAAATCTGAAAATCCGGATGCGTATCAGTTTTTTTTAGATTTCAAAAGGGCACTTTCTTAACAAAAGAGGGTTCGGGAATTCAAAAGGGAGGGGAGGAGGGGGGGGGTCGTTTTTCGTATGAAAGGGCAACAAACCTTGAAATTCCGCTTGCTTATCATTTCTTTAGATTTCAAAAGAGCACTTTCTCAACGAAAGAGGGTTCGGGAATTTGAAAGGGAGAGGGAGGGTCGTTTTTTGTATGAAAGGGCAACAAACCTTAAAATTTCGCTTGCTTATTATATTTTTAGATTTTTCAACGAAAGGGGCTTCGTTCGCTCAGACGAAGCCCCCTTCCCCTTCCTTCCCTTAACCCCCTGACTACGGTCCTGATAGATGACGAGATCACCCAATCCGAAGAATGTCACACTTATGATTTCTCAGTCCAAACAGCATAATGGGCAATGCAGCCCTCATTCTATTTCTTAGTCCTAATAACCTAATGGGCAATGCAGCCTTCATTCTATTTCTCAGTCCTAATAGCCTAATGGGCAATGTAACCGTCATTCTATTTCTGTCCTAACAGCCTAATGGACAATGCAGCCTTCATTCTATTCCTTCTATTTCTCAGTACTAGCAGCCTAATGGACAATGCATCCTTCATTCTATTCCTTCTATTTCTCAGTCCTAATAACCTAATGGGCAATGCAGCCTTAATTCTATTTCTCAGTCCTAATAGCCTAATGGGCAATGTAACCGTCATTCTATTCCTTCTATTTCTGTTCTAACAGCCTAATGGACAATGCAGCCTTCATTCTATTCCTTCTATTTCTCAGTACTAGCAGCCTAATGGACAATGCAGCCTTCATTCTATTCCTTCTATTTCTCAGTCCTAACAGCCTAATGGACAATGCATCCTTCATTCTATTCCTTCTATTTCTCAGTACTAGCAGCCTAATGGACAATGCATCCTTCATTATATTCCTTCTATTTCTCAGTCCTAACAGCCTATTGGGCAATGCATCCTTCCTTCTATTTTTCAGTCCTAACAGCCTAATGGGCACTGCATCCTTTCCTTTATTTCTTAGTCCTAACAGCCTAATATATGGGCAATGCAGCCTTCCGTCATTCAGCTGTTCAGTTGAAATTACAGAGTACATAATAAGGGCGCCATGAAAAAATGTCAACGCAATCAGCTTTCATGGCAAGTTTGGTAAAATACAACCTTTGGCAATGGTCATGACGATGAAAACTTAAATCTTTGCGACCAAAAAATTGAAATATGATGATTTTATTCGCCAGAGAAATAACATTTGATGTCTCACCTGGCGACCGAAATAAAAGTTTGTTTAAGTAAGAAATGAACTGAAAATATTTCGGTAGCGTGAAATACCTTTGTTCTTCTGTTCTTTTGTACTGGCGAGCGGTGGGTGAGTAACTTAACTATTTCCGGGAAATCTCTTGCCGAAGGTTTTTTATACCGTCAACTCTTTGTCTCTAATCATGATATTACAAGTGCCTGGAATGTCACTTTCCATTTTACGGCTTGTGCATAAAAGGGTTGGTAGAACATCCAAAACGTAAAAAGCCACATCAGCAAAAAAAAAAATGAAAAAAAAATGAAGGGCCGTTTCTCGGAGGGGTAAAATGTTATTTCATAACTTATGCAAGAGCAAGATGCAAAATATCTTATAGTTTGAAGCCTGACCGTCAGGCAGACAATTATCAGAAAGTAAAAATTATCAAAAAGTAAAACTGTTTAATTTCTTTTTTATTCTTCATAAAAGCTTTGGACAGTTTGAGAAAAGGCCAAAATAAAGCAAAATAAGATATTTTACAGCCAAGCAAATCTCCAAAAAGCCAATTAAAACATGCAAAAATAATTATCAAATTGAATATCAAAAAGCTAAGTAATATTTTTTTGTGTGTGGCCAAACAAGTTTCACCTGCCCCCGAAAGGGTTTCACCTGCCCTCGAGACTGTTTCACCAGCCCCCGAGAGAATTTCACAGCTCCCGGAGGATTTCAGCTGTCCGAGAGAGTTTCACTTGCCCTCGAGCTGCCGAGAGGGTTTCACCCGCCCCTGAGAGGTTTTTTTTACATCCTCTTGTTGCATGTAATACTATATCACATATCAGACCTCACAGTAAACTGATATAATCAATGAATCAAAGCTGAAATTCCATTTTCAAAATTTCGCTCAAACAAATACATTTGTATTGCTGTCTATCTGTCTATGATTGTTAAGTGTTGAAGATATCAAGCAAATACCACCAAGAGTCGAATTCTCTTGCAAATCACGACTTCTGTCATTGGCGTAGCCAGGATTTTTAAGTAAGGGGGAGAAGGGGGGAGAAGGGGGGGGGGGTGATCTGATCAAGTGATCCAAAGCATACAAAATGGGGAGGGGGGTTCCCTCTTTGTTTTTTCTTTATTTGTTTGGTATTGATAGGAGAGGCTACGCCCCTGAGCCCCCCCACCTCTGCCTACGCCAATGACTTCTGCATTCTACATTAATCGCAAACTACTATCTTCCGTAACACTTCCGTAATACGAACATCCGTGTATACTTCTCAGGTACAAAACATTGTGTTGTATACAAGACTGTGTATGGACGGGTAGAGGCAACATTAGCCAACATCAGGTCATATTATAATAAATTATGCAATTTTGTTTTATTACTTTGTGACATCACATCAAAAAAAACCTAGAAATGTCCTTGTATTTCAACTTGTTGTTCTATAATCTCCACCGACGTGGATTGAATGGGAGCAGTTGAATATGGTCATAAGCTTCTAAATCTTCATCACAAATCTAGCAGCAGAAGACTGATGATTATCAGTGACAGAAATTTAGGACAAAAATTTAAAGATTTTGAGCTGTCTCCTCTTTCATAATCCCCCTCTCCCCTTTCTCTCCCGGCAGGTCATTCTTCCTACGCTCTAACCACTATTGACTGCAATATCCCAAATTATCATACCGAGTGTTTCGCGCTCAGATTGTCTCCAATAAAACAACACTTATTGTAAAAACTGCCATAAAACGTTAACTTGCCGTTAATACGTAAACATATGAGATAATTTCAGTGATTCACAATCTCGCTTAAAATTTTTTACATAACCTTTTTTGGAAATCTGTTTACTTTTACTTTGGATCAGTAATCCATATGAATTCATAGCCGCTGCGGGACCTTTTAATTTTAATATGATTTGCTGTCGTGACGTTATGCCAAACACACGTCAGATTTTTTTAATAGAAATCAATCAAAGGTAAATTGGACAATATTTACTCTTATAAGGTTTTCATGGAAGGTTTATTTCTAATTTGTTTACCAGTTTACCGCTTTAATGGTTTTCATATTCCTTTCACCAGTTCACTATTACCCAGTAGCTATGAGGTAAATGTCGAAGTCAGGGGTGCCATATTGGCCTATTACTGGCTAAATATAGCAAATTTGGCCGTTTTTAGACATGTTTGGCCGGTACAATTTGTTCAAATGAAACTTATTCTTTCCTTAATTTCACTTTTAACTCATAACAAAATTACTCACATACATCTATTTTAGCATTTGTAATATCAGAGCGTCGAAACTCCTAATAGGCCTATACAGTCAAATAATATGTTTCCATTTAACTTTGTGAAAACTTTTGTGTGAAACGAAAACAAATATATATTTATTTGGTATCTTACATCGTTTGATTCTTCTACAGTTCTATCAATGATTCAGTCCATTGGAAACTGATTTGGCCAGACCTGGCAACCCTGATCGAAGTTGCAGTCCAAATCCTGTTCTGAAGTTGGCAAATGTTAAAACTGATTCCTTTACACTGTTATACATGGACCTATTTCGGTTTATAATGCTTAATTGAGCTCCGTTTGCGCAATGATGATTCGTGACCGGACACGATGGACCTCAGACTGATAGAACAAACACCCACAAAGAAAATAATGTATTATTATATGTTATGTCAAAGATTTAGACAAAAATGAAACAAGTGAACAATGAAATAATGACAAAATGAAAGAAAGAATGGATACCTGTCTTTCTTATTAAAGAAGTGGGCCCTCCGTTGATCATTCCATCTATTGGCGGCTGATGGTCTCCTTTGACTGTTTGACATATTTGCAGTGAACTGTTGAAATCTGATTCTTTACAGACTGAAATAGATGACGTGATACCATTGGTCAATTGGCTAGTGGGGTGAAAATGAGGGCCACCAAATCATTTTCAAGGAACTTAAGGTTTATTCCAAAGATTTGAGATTGTACAGGTATAATGTGACGGCAGTGGTGTAACAATCTGACAATATAGAGTGGGTAAACCCCACGGTCCCCTACCAAGACTGAACCCCTACCAAGGCTGGACCCCTACCAGGGCTGAACCCCTACCAGGGCTTGACTCCTACCAAGGCTGGACCCTACACCAAGACAGGACCCCTACCAGGGCTTGACCCCTACCAAGGCTGGACCCTATACCAAGACAGGACCCCTACCAGGGCTGGACCCCTACCCGGGCTGGACACCTACCACGGATGGAACCCTACCAGGGATAGACCCCTACCAGGGCTGGACCCATACCAAAGCTGGACCCATACCAAGGCTGGACCCCAACCAGGACTAGACCATACCAAGATTAGACCCCTATCTTGGAAACACAAAACACAAAAATGTTGTAAATGTTTTCTCTCAAAGCTTTATTCTTACATCAACTTGACACAATATTAAGCAGTTCTCTGCTATCAAAATTATGAGAAACACATGGCTTAAACCCTAGATATGACACAATATTACGCAGCTTTCTGCTTCCAAAATTACGAGAAACAAGGCTTAAACCCTAGATTTGACACAATATTAAGCTGTTAAGCAATATTCTGC
>JAIGNY010003250.1:47500-92500 GCA_020152595.1 Chiridota heheva
ATTTCTTATTTTATTTTTAACTTCTTTTGATCCATTCTGTAACAATAGCAATTATACCTGTCGATATAGTAATGAATGGAAACGGAAATGGAAGTAAAAGCTGCTGGGAAGTATTTTCCAATATGATGGTCTGTTTTTGGACTCTTGGCTGTATAAAAAGCCTCCAGACGCACCATGGTTTTCCATTTGGTCGCCTGAAAGGAACGGGAAACTTTTCCAAGTAATTATTATACCTGATTAATTGCCAACAGTTCAAGATGTCAACTTGGAAATCAGGTAAGATCTACCATTATTCAATTGCCTTTATTCACCGAAAGTATTAATTAGTTTTAAACGTATACCCTGCCAGGAAGCGGCGTAGACAGGAGGCGGGAAGGAAGGGGGAAGAAGGAGGGGGAGGGGGAAATCGTCCCAAATATTTTAATCCTTTGTTTAAGATTTTAATCCGTCCTTTCAGATTGGTGCCGTCGGTTCAACAAGCTTTGACATTCGGCTCATTATGTTTTTAGATTTCAAAAGGGCACTTTCTCAGAAAAAAGTTTTCCGTCGGTAATAGTATATTAAACATTTTTGCGATTTTGTATATGAATACATGAACTAAGACAAAAGACACAGAAAAGAGAGAGGTGGGGATGGGGGTGGGGGTGGGGGTGGGTGTCGGAGTGCATGTGATACAGAATAGGCTCATTTTAAAATTACGACAACATTTACACAAGGTTGTAGTAAGTTATTGAAAACCTTTCTTTTAGACAACCCATATTTTTCAAAGAGTGACGGTAAACTGGTAAACCTGGCCATGTACAAACGTAAACAATAAAACATTATATTTCCACATGCGTTTTCATGATTTTGTGTTTTGTATATGGTGTTTTATAGCTCTCTTTGACATGACTTGTATAATACACCTTCTTACTGTGCGTTGTGACATGCTTTTTATCCCTTGAAATGTCAATTTTGCGAGAGCTTACGGGGCTTCGCCCCTGGACCCCACGCCGACAAGTCGAGCGCTTTGCGCTTTAATTTTCTGATTTGTATATGGTGTATTATAGCTCTCTTTGACATGAATTTTTGTTATGACATACTTTTTTTCCCTTGAAATGTCTATTTTTCGTGAGCTTCCAGGAGCTTCGCCCCCTGGACTCATACCGGGACTTCGCCCCTGGACCCCACCAGGTGCCCTTAAACGGGCCTCTGGACCCCATGCCGACAAGTCGAGCGCTATTGTGCTCGAAGTAAAACCTTCGGTGTCACCTAACTACATCACTAAATATCATGTCGGTTCAATTAAATTCCCCGCTCCCCAATATGAAAATCCTGATTACGCCACTGTACCCTCACAGCTTACAAGGTTTCATCTAGTGTGTCTAGCTAGCCGTGCAGCCATCTTTTGCACGGCAAATTTAACAAAGTCACGGCTAAAATTATTAGCATTGCTGAAATAACTGAAAGGACAAGGTCGTGCTCGACTGAAAGTAAATTATCACACAATAAATGCGAATTTCGGAAATGAAGTTTCTAGCATACAATTTATCATTTTTAATTTAAGAAATTAAGTCAAATTGATTATTCATGACCTGTTAGTGGGCACTTCCCAACATATTCATATGCTCCTTCCCCAGTCTGTAGATATAATTAGTGACCCAAAACAACAAAGTAAAGGGGGTACTTCATTTTGAAAGGTGGGAGGGAACGTTCCCCCATTGCCCTCCCCCTGTTCCTACACCTATGCCCGTATGCCTATGCTAGTCACTTAACAGCTTAAGCAGTGTCCAAATTATATGACTTACGAAGCGGTTGTTGATTAGCTTGTCAGCAATTGTGTGATTGTTTCGAGCAATTGTGTGATTGTTTCGACCAATCAAAAATTGTGAATCTTACCTCATATCCATCTTCATATTTACACGATTTATGTATTCATTAAATTTGTGTTTCATTTCCAGATATCAAATTCTAGAATTGTTGTTAAGGTCTGAAAGGTATATCAATTTATATCACTTTGAAATTACTGATCGTTGTTTGACTCCATCCGGGTTTAGTAGATCACCCCAAGCAAAAAATAGCCAATTTCATTTCGAAAAGAAAATTGCCAAATCAAGCTAAGAAAAAAACGTGACTGTAGGGGTCTGAACGGGTTCGGTGTGATAGTAATCTCCCCCCCAGTACCCTCACTCTCCCCTCCCCTTCTTCCCCGTAAATTTGGGTCTCCCGGTCCTTATTTCCTAAGGAATGTCTAGTGAATTTGGTCCCCTCTGGACTGATTTTACTAGGTGATTTACTGATGTGTCTGTGCGATTCCTTCAATTAATTTTGTGTATTGAAGTGATAAGCTAAAGCCGAAGTTAGTTATATTTATGTACGGAATACAGCGCCGTTGTACTCTTAGAATTTGCCCACGAACAGAAATTGACTTCCAGTAAGCACTTCAATGAAAAAGAAATATAATATTTTCTTCAATCTGGGAAGTACCCATCGAGATACACTAAAGGAAAAAGCGTGCTTTACGCAAAACGGCAGTGAGATTTACTGTGAAGGGAGAAGAAGGGTTTTTTTTTTTTTTTTGCAAAAGGGGTATAAGTTGGTGTCTCATACGTTGAGAATTTTCTAGGAAAGGAAGTCCACGTTACATCGGGGCCTAAATTTCCTAGCGGACCGTTTTTACTATGATGGGGACCAATTTTACTGGATGGCTACGGCTTAATTGTCTAGGGGCCCAAATTTCTTAGGAGAGAAGGGCCGGAGGGCCAAAATTTACTTTTACACCGGCCACTGACAGATCTGGGAGGAGTAAAATATACTGAAAACCCAAACAATGTTGTTACGTAACAAGTTCTACAACATACAAACTATCACGTGGTCTGAATTTTATTAAAGAATTTTGTATTTACACTCTTTTGATTCTTCATCAATATTCTTGAGAAAAAGCCAAAATTAAGCCAACTAAATTTTTTTTTGCGGACAAATAAATCTGTTTATGCAGCCAAACAAACCTCAAAATATCTACAAAAAGCCACATTTTCAGAAAAAAAAAGTATTTTTGTGGCCAAACAAGTTTTACAAAATTCACAAATGAACTAAATTTTAAGAAAAAGCCAAATAACTTTTCTTACGGCCAAACAATCAAAAAACAATCACAAAAATTAATTAAAAAAGAAAACCTTACCAGACTACAACTCAATATGAATATTCTAAGTCTTGGAAATGTTTGTCATCTTTCATGTAGTAAGCAGATAAGTCTAAAAGAAAAGGATGTTTATAAACCGTTATTCGAAAATACCAAGAAACAAATGGAAACACCGGGTGTTCTGTTACATATAATTTTCGTAAAAGCTGGCAATTAGAATCGTATTATATTGATAAGAACACATTGACGCAGGGTCTTTATTAAAATGACGCTAGTTTTAAGATATCGAACATCTATAATCCTGATATAGAACACACGTGTGCATAGTAATTTGAACACTTTAGCAACAAAAAGAAAACTGAAAAGATGCGTCAGACGCGACGACGACGAGTAAACACACAATTACAATGACGAGGTCGTCGCCGGCGTATTCGGTTATGATAGTAACGATGCTATCACGAAACGCTTAATACGACCCGGGCGAGAACACAGGTACGACGTACGGACAGACATAACATCGACAACCAAGTCAATGCCCACGGCCTTTGATAACCAGTTGTGGGGTACACTGGCGTGTCTACCCAACCCAGGCTTGAACCCACGGCCTCGTGGTCTGTAGACAGGTATGATAACCGCTACACCACAGTAGGTAGATTAAAAAGACGCAGTGTACATCCCTGATATAACTGTATGTGGTCATGGTCTAATATTCTTTTGTCAAATACATTTGATATAAAAGTAATGAATGAATACGTAAGGCTGTTTAAGAAGATGCCAGGTTTATTCAAAATGAAATGCATAATACAAACATGACGACTAAATAACAATGATTGCGTTTCGTTTCGCTACATGCCATGTCTTTTATGCATTATTAATTCAAAATATCTGCGAATATCTTTTCAGATAAAGTAAATATTTAATGTATGTAGTTTTCATTGCACAACTATTTGACTCCTACGTTTCAGTAGGTTTCATTTTAAAGAATTTAAAGTTCATTATGCGGTATGTGTATTGTGATGAGCTCTAGATGACAAAAGTGTTGTAAAACCTTTATTGCATTATTTTCGTTATCTCATTATTAACCTTGATCGTTATTTCACACTAATTATAATTTCCTACTAATGATCCCAGCCTAAATTTTACTGAGTATGATATTATACTTCTCTCCTTTCTTTGTCACAGAGATTGCTTTAACAATAATTGTATTCATTCTTGAATGGCGCCACTTTACTGAAGGCACGCGGGATTCCCATCTTGCTGTCTGGCATCAATTTCTTGAGGTTAAATTAAGGTGTTCATCACTTTACGACAGAATGGTAAGTTTGGCGTCAAAACACCAACAGTTATGAAAAATATTGGGTTATACTCCCCCCCCCTCCCTTTCCCATTCCTTTTGTGCCCGACCAATGTACATGTCCTCTTTCCCCCGCTGAAATGAAATTTTACATTTTGATAATAGTGATGCACTCAATGCGGTAATTTTCCCCCAAGCCGGATACATTACATATAGACATTACATAAAGACTTGTCAGAGCCGGATTAAGAATGTTCTTTTACGTAGACTCAAATTCCATCATTATCATAGGCGTACGGAACTATTTTCAATCAGGGGCTGAGCACTTTTGCCAGAAAATTTCCAGAAATGCATATTTTGTGCATGCATGCAAAACTGAAGGTTATGTTTCTTGCTTCCGGTGCGTTACTCAGGGGCGGATTTAGACGGGGTGGGGGCTGCCAGGTCCATGGCGTGATATTTTTCCGATCATACTTTTTGTTTACAATGAGATAATTCTTAGTTACGTTTTATGTCAATTTTCGGAAAATTTCATTCAATGTTTGGTAAATCTCTTCAATTTTTGGGAAATTTTATTCATTCTCGTGCAGTTTTCTAAAAATTTCCTTCATTTTGGGGCAATTTTTCTTCTATTTCCGGTAGCTTTTATTCAATTTTTGGGAAATTGCTTTCTTTTTCGGGAAATATTTGGTCAATATTTGGAAAATCTCCTTCAATCTCTGAAAAATTTTCTTCATTCTCATGCATATTTTGGAAAATTTCCCTCATTTTGAGGCAATTTTTCCTCGATTTTCGGTAACTTTTCTTCAATTTTGGGGGAAATTTCCTTCTTTTCGAGAAATATATGATCAATTTTTCATCGATTTTTGGTAGCTTTTGTTCAATTTTCGGGAAATTTCTTTTTTTTCGGGAAATATTAGGTCAATATTCGGGAAATCTCTTTCAATCTTCGAGAAATTCCTACATACTCATGCAATTTTTAGAAAATTTCCTTCATTTTGAGACAATTTTTCTTCGATTTCAACTTTTTTTCAATTTTTGGTAGCTTTTGTTCAATTTTGGGAAATTTCCTGCTTTTTCGGGAAATAATTGGTCTCTATTCCTGAAATCTCTTTCAAATGTTGAGAAATTTGATTCATTCTCGAGCAATTTCCGAAACTTTACTTCATGTTGGGGCAATCATCACGTTTCAGAAAATTTCCTTCATTTTTCCTTGCCCTGACACCCGACATTTTATCCTGGCTCCGCTCCTAGCGTTACTTCCTATAATTCGCACGTATTCTGGTATCACTGAAATGGTCAATGCTGTCAGCAACGAATTTTTGAAATAATTCAGTCTTCTCGCCATGCATATATCATGAAGCAAAATTTGTCGAGAATGGTCACCATGCACACATTTGTCCAAGATAATTTTCATTTTACTATTTTAAAAAGTGAATCAAAAACGTAAAGTAAAATTCTGAATTTTCAATTTTTTCGGTTTCTGATTAATTAATCTAATTCATTGAACTTTTTTTGTACGTTTATCTATCTATTAAGGAAATGTCAATAATTTGCCAGAAAAATGTGTATATGCTTCCCGAAAGGGAGGGGGTGGAGGGAGGGGGCTTGCAAAACCCTCGCACCCCCGTACGCCTATGTTCATTGTCCCTGTCTTTGTTCTAGACACGACCCAGGGAGGGGTGGTGTGCACTTCATTGTTGATGTTAAATGGAACTGACGATGTTGCATCGTTTAAAGTCAGTTGAAGAGAATCTTGTCTCAAGATAATTGCTTAAAATCAATACATTCGATATTGGCCTATGCTAGTAACGTCACTTCCGCGGAGATAATTGATTGGCTTGTCAGTGATTGTATGAATATTTCGACCAATCAGAGACGTCGGATTGTAGTGTATCCGCGAACATCCGGACTTAAAAGATTATCGGCAAAGAAATCATGAAAAATTTGATGCGAGACCTGATCGTATTCACGAACGCTTTGCGTATTTAGATATCATGAAAAATGATACTGCGGGGAAAGGGAGGGGGGGGGGAGGGGGCACATGAGATCTGATAGATCTACTGGAATGGCAGATTAGATATTTAGGGATAAATGATTCTACATTTGCTGTTTTGTGTGGGAATGTTTCTGCTTCTTCAAAAGCGCATGTTTTTAAATTATTCGCAACATCCGTGATTTGAAAAATCATGTTTTTGTTTGTTTGTTTTTTTACAGAGAAAAGAAAGATTCCACAATAAAGATTTGTTTCTACCAGCACAACAGATTCCCGGATTTGATGGGACCCAGTTGGCTAAGCGTCCCTCTAGGACGGGCTCCCAGGTCAGTTTATATTGTGTATGTTTTCATTTCATTCGGGCCTAACAATCCAAAAGATCTCTCCGGGACTCGGTGCTCTACTCCGGGACCCGGTGCTCTCTCCGGGACTCGGTGCTCTCTCCGGGACTCGGTGCTCTCTCCGGGACTCGGTGCTCTCTGCGGGACTTGGTGTTCTCTCCGGGACTCGGTGCTCTCTCCGGGACTTGGTGCTAGATCCGGGATTTGGTGCTCTTTTCGGGACTCGGTGCTAGATCCGGGACTCGGTGCTAGATCCGGGACGTGGTGTTAGATCTGGGACTCGGTGCTAGATCCTCCTCATGCACAGATGCATATGGGTACACTTTAAACAGTTAAAGGATTAGTTCAGAGTTCGAACAAGTTTATCTTCTATGAAAGAGGACTTTAATTATCTTATTCCGTTAAGGAGATATTCAAGTTCTGCCTCACCTGTCTGCCTGTGTAGAAATGACTGGTGCAGTATGTTTATTGTAGAAGGTTGGCGACATCCCCACATTCTTGATAATGTAATTTTTTGTTATTGCCTATTCAGCTATTTGTCGTAGGCAAATTTTATCTGAAGAACACGTAAGAAGTCATATGCCTATTTGGATCAACTTCTTATTTACTTCGTTCTTTTTGGAGAGAAGAGGGGGGGGGGGGGTGTCGACCCCCTGATTATTGGTCACAAAATATGTGGAACTGTCCCTCCCCTCCCCCGATACATAATCACTGAACAGCTGAATAAGCATCACAAACAACTTAGTAACCATCATGACTGCATCATCGTTTGAACCACCGAATACAAGTTTGATTTAATATACAAATACATCTGTACATTCCGGCATTTAATAGCTGCGCCTTTTTATCCAAACAATGGTTACAAAGTGCAGGTAAAGATGATGCAGAGTTCACAATAAAATATAGCTAAAAGGTGTACAAGTGGGTTTTAAGGAAGTTTCTTAAAAGAAGCTGTACAAGTGACTTTTGAGAAATCTCTTAAGGGAATTTGCATTGCTTTCTTCTTAGTAGGGACGTCACGTATCTAGATTTGAAATTGGTGGTGGTGGGGGGGGGGGGGGTGGGGGGAGTTAAGCTCCATAAAGCCGAAGTAAAAACGCTTCTCTTTCTTTCTATATTTCAATTCCCACGTCTGCCTCTCTATTCACATAGTAGTGTGTGGTGGGGGGCATCGTGTTTATACCATCCCTTCCCCTACAGACTCGCCATTGCTTTTCAAGTCTTCATTCTGAAGCATGTCTCGTAATAAACAATCTGCAGTTTCCTTTAACTGTAACAGTAACTCGATATTCGGCATTTTCTCTTCGCAGTCCCCATACGAGTCCACTTTTCTCTTGCCACATTACATTTCTCTCACAATTTTTTGGGACGCTCTGGTAATGATGGAGGAGGGCGAGCGACTTTTCACAAGAGAAAGTGAGTCAGAGCCAAATTTCATTGAAGACATACGTATTCTTCGGGCTGGTATCGACGACCTAATGAGAGATTTTCGTGCTATTGTAAGTTTTCCTGACCTATATGATCATAAATCATGACTATATTACGCAATGAGGAAAATACCAATTTTACATGACGTTATATAATAGTATTTTACTTAAAAAATTATTCTTAAAGATGTATGAACGTGTAGAAGCAGCATTGTGAAAACCGTAAAAGTGACGATATCAAAATATATAAAAAAAAAATATATCAATATGCAAATTTATAAGCAAATATGTGGTGTGTGACTTTGCTATTTTCTGTTGTGTATTCGTTTTGGTTCCGATACTATCAGTATCAGGAACCTATGCCGTTGTCTGCCAAAATGTATTTATGTAACCTATGTGTGTCTAACAGTCTAACGACATAAGAATGCCACATAAGAAGAAAAACTGGCATGCACTTGTAAAGATTTGAAAAGTTATTTTTGTTTTGCACCCACTCATTAATATGTATGATATCAACACCAAAAACAATAGGGACCATCTTTGAGCATAACTAATCAATGTGCCAAAGAGTCATTCGCACAACTGGGGCTCAAAGTTGCTATTAGCTTTTATTTAAAACCTGCTTTATATGACAATATAGTATAAAACTCTTCAACATTTTTCGGTTTGGAGAGGAAGGGGCCATGAAACATGCTGACTTTACAAAAATGATTAACAAAATGATTAACAAAATGTAATTAAGCAGATCTCAATATCCTCAGATGTTAATTATAATGTAAGGAGTGACATTTAATAGGAGTCCATAAAATAACGTTATCATTCCATTTGCACTACAACAGCTTCTAAAAGATAAGGCATCGGAACCACACAAACTTTTGGTTTCTAAAGTGGTACCTTCTTGTATCGGCTGTCATAGATGTCCATTTTCCAAAATTTGCTTGACCTGTCACTAGTAAATCTGATACATAAAGTGACGTCATATCGACATCGGTTATTGATTGGCCTGTCACTATCTTCACGTAACCACGGATAAGCGGTCAAACATTTCTCATTTTTCTTCACAGATGACCCCTCAAGGAGTTTCATTTTCCAATAACTTTTTACAGAACCGTCCAAGTTTACCTCCTGGGTGCCACAGAAGATCCTTCTTCAGAATATCTCTTTATGTCATTCAAATCTTCAATATTTACACCGGGCACGCTGTCAGATACTTCGATTATCATGATTAATCATCAATAATCGATAATTACCTGGTAATCTATGTTTTCAACTATGAGTACTCCTTCGCTCCGATTTAAGCAAATATTCCCTAGTTCAAAATGTGCATACTAGCCGACAAAAATATATTATTTCGATATCAAGAAAACACTGGCAATATCTGGAGAAAACGGGACAATTGATTATATATATATATATATATATATATATATATATATATATATATATATATATATATATATATATATATATATATATATATATATATATATATATATATATATATATATATATATATATATATATATATATATATATATATATATATATATATATATATATATATATATATATATATATATATATATTATATATATATATATATATATATATATATATATATATATATATATATATATATATATATATATATATATATATGCATATATATATATATATATATATATATATATATATATATATATATACATATATATATATATATATATATATATATATATATATACATATATATATATATATACAAAATGGGACACGTCATATAAAGGTCAACGGTCAGAGGTCAAATAGTTTAATCAAAATGTTAAATTTTGTTTGGTCGAGTGTTATGGAAAAAACGTAAGTGCACAATTGGGTTGTTACTTGGTGGGTTGATGAAAGAGGATGTAAAGCTGTGTCTCAGAAATTATGTGGCATTTCACTTCAAGGTCAAAGGTCAGAGGTCAAATAATAATGGTAAATTTTGTGCTGAATTTTGTTGGAAAAACGTAGTTGCTATTCTATTGATCCTTGATGGGTGGGTGTCCAGTTTGTTACTTGGTGGGTTGGTGGAGGGTGATGCAAGATTATGTCTCACACATAATGGGAAAGCTCATTTAAAGGTCAGAGGTCAAATAATTGATTAGAAATGGTAAATGTTGTGTTGCGCTCCCTGGGATAACCATAAGTGATATTGGGTAGGGACTTGGGGGTTTGGTGGAAGGAGATGCAGGGTATTTACAAATTGGGACAGGAAATTTAAAGATCAAAGGTCAGAGGTCAAAGAATTGATTTAAAATGGTAAAATTTAGTTGGTTGCCTGTTATGCAAATATCGCAAGTGCAATTCGGTTGTCACTTGGTGGATTGATGAAGAATTACGGGGAATTAAGGGGATGTGTCTTGCACATGATGCCATTTAAAGGTCAAACGTCAGAGGTCAAGTAATTGATATAAAATGATCCATATTATGTTATGTTTCCTGGAAAACATTTGATCATTTTACAAATTATATGTGGCAGAGGATAAGGTCAGCAAGTCCGACGGTAGATTGCCATCTTGTTTGATTATTGCTAAGATGTCTTTCAAGCGATTCATAAAGGAAAGTTGCAATAAATTTTTATAACATGAAACTACGAATGTGTATTTAACTTTTAAACAAAACTGTGTCTGTGTCTTTGCATGTTTTAGCACTCTCGGTCAAATTAGGCCCTTACCCCAACTGTAGGTCTAAATTTCAATGATCGTAACTTTTCGCTCTAACCCGTACCCCGGATGCCTGCCAGAATTTACCGAGCTGCCGAGGGCAGCGATATGGCTCTCTATATAAGCGTGGTCGTACGGGACCATCTTACCAGGGAGGAAGGGGGGGGGGGAGGAGGGGGGGGGCGGTGACCTATTTCCCGACTCGAAAACCTATTACATACGAAAAAGCAGTATTGCGCACGTATTGCACGCGTAATGTTGTGTGATTCGGTGGACCATTTAAGGGCCCCATTGTGATTTAGGGGCTATGAGGAGAAGCTCCTGGAAGCTCTGAAGATTTGTTACTTTTGATGCCCCAAAATGGCTTAAAATCAAACACAACGTTAAAAATTCATCTGATGAAAAGAAGAAAATTCTAATGGTAAAATCTACTAACAGACTACTACTTCTCTGGCAATTGAAAAAAATTGGGTGCAATAGTCAGATAATGGGGACTAAGGGGCGAAGCCCTGGTGGGTACAAGAAGTCCTCGGATGCGCTGATTATTTCTTATTTTTGATGCCTCCAAATGCAAAATGGCTGAAAATCAAGACGCAGAAGTGGCAACAATTCAATTTCTATACCAGTTCGGGAGCAACCCAAAAAAGTGGGTACTTTAAGATACCCCAAAAATTGGGAACTTTTATGTATTACGTCATCTCATGAGCCTACACATTTGACTAGCCCACACTAAACATGTAAGGTTTCTCATTTTCCGCTCCGAATTGTCCAAAATTTCAATGGATATCCTGAAATTTTGAAGACTGGTACTAAATAGATATTCAAAACTTTTTGCTGCTGTTTTTTTAAAAATTCACGATTGCCTTTTTGAGAAAATTAATAAAACAGATTATAGGCAGTCTGTTTTGTTCATTTTCTCAAAATTGCGACAGTGAATTTCAAAAAGCAGCAGCAAAAACTTTTTAATATCTATTTATTATCCGTCTCCAAAATTTCAGGATATCTATTGAAATTTTGGACAACCCGGAGCGGAAAATGAGAAACCCCACATGTTTAGTTTGGGATAGTCAAATGTGTAGGCTTATGCGATGACGTAATACATAAAAGTACCCAAATTTTTGGTTATTTCAAAGTACCCAGTTTTTTGGGTTGCTCCCGAACTGTATACAGAAGAAATTTCACCTTTAAAATTGAGAAAGTTGGGGCAAAATGTTACTGGACATATTCCAGTATTCGGAAACGATAAAGAACTGTTATCTATAGACCGTACAGGTAGTTTTCCGACAATTTTGCGCACCACAATTTAATGTAAATCCGTCAAAAATTGGCAAAAACAAAAAAGGAATCTTATTGGTCACCCCCTTATCCCGCCTATCGACAAAACCAATTAACATACATATACATACATGGTGACATTTATATGAGGTGCCTTTTTCCAGGAGTTACAAAGCGCCCAGATTTTGACGGTTTAATTTATGAGGATCCTTGTGAACAACTTCAAAACCATTGTCAGTCTGCCCCTGTCATCCAAGTTCAGGATGTTAAATGTGTGGGAGGGGTTTCTTTCATAACGTTGGCCAACCTGCAGGGACCGCGGAGCAATTTTTGATGTGGGGGGCTAAAGAAGCAAAAGTCATCAAATTCATATGCCTACCAAACATTTTGGTGGGAGGGGCGGTGGTTCTAGGAGGGGGATTCCTTTGGGGGGAATCCATCGACAATTTTTTTTTAATTTTGTGGAAATGTTTGTCACTTTTCGAGAAATTTTGTAGACAAATTTGACCAAAATTTCATATAATCATACCAAATTTTCCTTCAAATTTAAGAAAAATTTGATCAATTTTGGCAATTTGCGGAAACTTTGCTCATTTGTAGGAAATTTTCTTCGATTTTGAGGATATATTTTTGGGAAATTTGCAGACAAATTTGACCAAACTTCAAATAATTTGACCAGTTTACCAGTTTTATTTTCATAATTTCTCAATTTGTGGGCACTTTCCATAACCTTTCAGTGAAGTATTTGTCAATTTTATAGGGGCCGAAATTTCGCTTTATTTTAGCAATTTCAGGAATTTCGTTCATTTATAGGCAATTTTCTTCGACTTTGAGTGAAAATTTGTTGACAAATTTGACCAGACTTTTAAATTTTACAAACCAAATTTGTATTCATTTTGTCCAGTTTACCAATTGTTTCAATTTTATGTTAAAGTGGTCCTGCCATGGGGATCGGAACTTATGATTAGGATATTTTGAATATTTGATTTGCAAAAATATGATTCTTTTTTTGCTCTATATACACCCCACCGTTTGCGAGAAAATGGTAACAGTGGAATGAGTTTTTTGTCACCTTTGACGAGAAAATAAATCAGAATCGGACTTCATACGCGATGACGTCATTTCAGGGACTCTTTGTAAGTAATCATCGCTGACACATTTGTGTGTGTATACGCCATTGAAGTTTCGCGACTCAGTGTCCTTTGTTTTTTTAAATGTGAATATTTTCCAAGTAAATATTAATCAAAATCCCGCAGCTTTGTGTAGTTGGAGAATGCAGTAATATAAATTCTCAAACTAAAAATCGTTTATCAATGGCAAAGGGCAGCAAAACGAGACGAATCTGGACGTGTTTTGTGCACTTGACATGAACCGAGATTTCGTGGCTTACCTGGTACAGCTGATTCAGCTCACGCCAGATTGTTATACCATGTTCTGTTGATTTAAGCATTAGCTTGACCGCTCGCTCTCTCTGACATGAAATTTGTACTGTTTCGCGAGTAATACAAATTCAAATGAGAGAAACGGAGGAAGTAAAAAATTAGAATAAGACTCAGTGAGATTCGAACTCATAACATTTCGCTCAAAAGAAAATGCCGTAACCGACTGGGCCCCTTAATCACTTAAAGCGTATATAACTATTTTACACATAGTGTGGAATATGATCGAAGGAAGAAAAATCAATAAATTAGAATTGAATTGTAATTATTGTGTTCATATGCCAAGCCATCCAATTTAGCATATCAAAACTTAAAAAATAAACAAACAAACTTTTCACAATTTCTTCAAAAACTTTTAATCAACTTCAAGTGCAAGAACGCAAACGGAATTGGGTGAATGAACTATTTAGTTCACGTAGGCTTGTTGACTAAACGTCAAGCGACAGAGACTTGAACATTGATAAATAAAACGTTATATTTCCATTAGACGTACAAAAAAAGAGGTAGATGTTGTTGCAAACACTTCAATTTGATTATGTTTAACAAAATATTACTTGTACTACGCAGGATTAGTACTATAGGACCGTGTAAGTGTTGTAAGCCTGATTGCCTTCTTTCTCGTCTGCAGGCGGTTCAAATTGAAAAGAAAGACATCCCCCTCATTATGAGAATGTTCTTCATTTATTTGCAAATCATTTTTATCATAGCTTGAACTTGAAAATGACAAATCAAGATCTGAACAGCCCGAAAAACTTTCGTAATCAGACGCTATTTGTACGTGGTTAGTATGTGTGTCATGCATTGTTTACGATCAGCAGTTCCTGAAATGACGTTAAACTGCTATGACGTCACAAATCCCTTTCAACTTTTTTTCGAAGCAAGCAATAAATGATCAAATTCGAAGTTCTTTTTCATGATGAAAGTGGACTTATTTTCAGGATTTCTTGACGGAATAATGAATTTAGGGATATAAAAAACCTACATCAGGTTAAATCGCATCTTTTTACGCAGGGCGGGAGGGGGTTGGGGGTTGGGGGTGAGGTAGGAGGATATGGCAGGACCACTTTAATAATTTCCTAAATTTAGCTCCCAAACGAGAAAACCAGAAAGCTGAAATCCTCTAAGGCCATATTATTTCATTTTTATTTTGGCCGAGCAAAAAAGTGGAAGGGGCGGCGGCGACTAGCCCCCCCTCCCTCCGTCTCCGCGGTTCCTGACCTGAAAATCAATCATGTCGGGTTCGGCGGACATGATTCCTTATATCTAGCCGATTTATATATGATTCGCATACATGCCATAAATGTCTGGTCACCCAGTGACAAAGTCACTTGATGTGGAGATGCTTCTGATTCTTCTCCTCACGTCATCAAGTTCCCTCGGTTCACCCACTTTACGGTTCCTCTTTGGGAGACTATTCCCACCTGATTGCTAAGCTAAATAATACAATTCGTTCCTGTTTTGACATAGTGTAGTAGCGAATGTGCAAAAGTAGTTTTTCGACAGTTCGTTTTGACTCTGTGACGTATGACATGGTTGGGAACTATGCCAAACAATTCGGTGCAAAAGTCATGTTGCTATCTTTTTCCGTTTTCAAAAATTGCGTGAGTGTGTTGAAAAAGTGACTTCACAGTGTACAGTTGTGATGTCATAAAGGCAAATCCAAGACAATTTTTGTGAATTTCTTTGAAAATCAATTGCCTCTTCCTAAATTACTGGAAGCATTTTCTGTTTATTTTTTTAGATGGGCAGGGGTATAACATACACATTATACAGTTATAAGAACGTGCTTTGCTCATCAACTCATGACCCTTACACTCCAAGTAAAAGAAACACATTTCTTTGGTTTTAAAGAAATACATAAGAAGTGTCTTGGATCTGCCTTTATGACGTCACATTTTACACCGGAAGGTCACTTTTCAACACACTCGTGCAGTTTGGAATGCAATGATTCTTAAATTGCTAAACGGAAAACGATATCAACAGGATTATATGAAAATGAAAATTCACTAAATGTGCCATTTATTGATTATTTACAGTTGAAATAATTCTATTTGCTATAGAAAACGTGGACAGTAAATACATATATGCTTTTAGAGATATTCATCACTATGTCAAAACGAGAAAAAAAAAACGCTCTTCTAGTCGACATTACATTTGTCAGTCACTATGTCAAAACGGGCGAATTTTGCACCTACAAAATAACTCAAATCGCATGATTCCCCTACAAACGCTCTTTATGGCGCACCTTCAAAATGATTATATTAAGTATCTTCAAGAAAAGAGTATGCACAGTGATTTCCCATAGCAACAATCGAATGCACCAGAACACTTTTTTTGGGGAGGGGTAAAGAAGGGGTGGGAGTGGGGTGAGAGTGAGGGTAGGGTGAGGTTGGGTGGGGTGGGGTGGGGTGGGTGGGTTGGGTGAGGTGGGGTGGGGTGGGGTGTGTTGGGTGGGTGGGGTAGGGTGGGAGGTCCGACATGGGGTGGGGTGGGGTGGGGTGGGTGAGGTAGTTGGGTGGGGTGGGGTGGGGTGGGTGAGGTAGTTGGGGTGGGTGGGGTGGGGTGGGGTGTGGTGGGGAGGTCCGACATTGTAGAGTTTTGGCTCAGAAACCTTAAAGGATTAGTTCAGGGATCAAGCAAGCTGGGTTATCTGATATGAAATAGGAGTTCAATTGAAACATAACAGTAAAGAAAGCATTCTAAAATCTCATTCCGTTAAAGAGATATCTAACTTTAAAATTGTGTATCTATTTGTGTAGGAACGACTAAAAACAGACTAGTTGAGATGTCATAGCCTCAGATTCATTAAAGTTTTGATGCATTATATCATATTTTGCCCTGCGATTTTGTGGCTTAAAAACCATGCGATAATGTCCCTTTTTTTTTTTTATAGTAAAACTGAATCTAGAAAGGGTATTTATAATATACCACCTAAAGAAAGTTCAAGGAAAAATAATTTAAATAGTGAAAAAAATGAATAAATTTTCTTTAAAATACATTAACAATTGTTTAAAATGCGAGGATGAAGACGCCAACTTTCCATAGTAGACTTACTACACCAGTAATTTGTACACAGATAAGACAGAGCTTTAAACTTGAATATCTAGGAGTCCTCAGCGGAATACGATTTTTGAACGCTTTCTTCACCAATTTGTTTCTTTTGAGGTCCTCTTTCATATAAGATGGACATGCTTGACCACTGAACTAATCCTTTAATGAACTAGAATTATAGCCCTCTGCAGAGCGGATACTTCCGCCCTGTTCATTCCCACCGAAATACAATCTGCCTCAGAAACCCAATACCCCACCAAGTATAACCCCTAACAATCTCTTTCTTACTGTTGATCCTTATTGTGCCATTCGCATTCTATACACTTATAGTGGGGCGGATATGTGACTGAGGTGTGCACTTCTGGATAGAAGCGTGAAAATTTGCACAAAGGGGTTTTTGAGTATGCTGATTTCAAAAATTGCGGGAACCACGATGTCACTCCAACCCTTCCCGCCAAAAAATTCAAAATTCAAAATGGCCACCACAAACACGTTTTTGCCCATAAATCAGCTGTTAGTGCCCCGATTGCCATGATCTTGGTATCTATACCTATGTTCTTGAGGTCAAGAAATCTAATAAAACCCATGCGAAACATCATAAGATCCATCTTCTTGCCAAAAAATTGAAAATTTAATTCAAAATGGCCGCCACAAACTTATATGAGAATCTCATGAGAAAAGAAAAGTTCTCTATCTGCCCTCGTCGGGATGATTCTAGGGAGGTCAAATGCAACACAACGTGTAGATGACAACGATGTAAGCACAGCTGCCTTGTCCATCACACAGTTACTTGTCTTCAGTGCCGTCAAACGAGGTAGGAGAGATTCTGTAGCAGCACGGCACAATTCGGACTGTGAGACGGTTCTCCCGTTGTATCTTGGCCTGCTTATTTACAACCGAACGCGTAAACGTGATCTCATTGACAATCTATTTGAAAAGGGTCTGTCGGTGTCATATGACAGAGTTTTGCAACTGTCTACTGATGAAGCTAATAGAATAATTGACATATATGAGAATGAGGGCATTGTCTGTCCTTCAAACCTCAGAGACCAACTGTTCACCACTAGAAATCTCGATAATATAAATCACAACCCGTCATCCACCTCAAGTCGTGATTCTTTCCATGGCACCGCAATATCAATAACACAGCACATCACAAATGACCATCCTGGTGTTGTTAGGGTCCTTCAGGAGATTCCCGAAAACAGGGCCCAACCAAAGTCGAAATCTATCAAGTCATTACCAAAGTCATATACTGATGTGCCACCGGTTTCGCTCCCTGATAATGTCATCCCAACAGTAGAGGATGATGAAGCAATTCCAACATCTGCGGAAATGAATGATGGTGAAATGCAGAAGTTTTGGTTTGAAAAAGTGAGGACGAAGTTGGCTAATGAAAATCAAATTGATCAGGTGAAGACGGACATATCATGGTCAGCCTACTTTGCCAGCTTACAGGTGTCTCTACCCAAGACATCTGCAATTATCTCTCTCTTACCATTATTTCGAGATCAAGCACATTCACCCGCTATGGTCAAGCATGGGATGAATATCATCAAACAGATCACGGTTCGTGTTAACCCAGGCCAGATACCACTGCTCACTGTCGATCAGCCATTATATGCAATTGCAAAACGAATTCAGTGAAATATGGCCAGAAGAGTATGGTGAAAGACATTACGTTGTACTGATGGGGGGTCTCCATATAGAAATGGCCATGTTGAAAGTAATTGGCGACTGGCTTGATGGTAGTGGTTGGACCTATGTTATGACTTCGGCCAATGTTACAACTGAGGGACGTGCAGCTGGTCTGCAGAAAGGTTCACACACATCCAGAGGTCAGTGGGCACATCAAGTAACCGCAGCGGCTCTGTACATTCTCCTTCACAGGTCATATGCTGAGTATCAAATCAACACATCAGATGATGAACAAATACACTATGATGAGTGGTGTAAACAGATGGCTTCAAAGCATCCTCAGTTCGATTACTGGTACAAAGTCTGGCAGTTGGAACTTCTCTTCCTACAGTTCCTTAGATCACAGCGTGAGCAAAGATATGTGCCTACGTGCAGTCACTTGGAAAGATTATTCCATGGATGTTCGCTCTTGACCACTACCACTATGCTCGCTGGATGACCGTTCTAAGAGAGACCTACAATCCCTTGAGATTAAGTGCCCTACCACACATGCAGAGTTCCTCAAAGGCAACTTTGTGACACAGAAAACTATGCACAAATTCTCAGCACTAGCCCATGATCAAGTTCATGAACAGCTGAATGCAATGGTGAAGGGAGATGGAGGCATAATAGGCATCACTAAAAATGAAGCAGCACTAGCAAGGTGGATGGTGGCAGGTCCAGAAACAGCTAGACTTTTAATGGAGTATGATGACAAACATGCTAGGGAAAAGAAGGACACAGAACGCCACCATGAACAAATACCAAGTGTACAGAAGACTTTCTTATCTCACGTCAAGAGTGTCACTGATGTAATGGATGAACTTGGCAACCCCTTTGCTGATACAAGCACAGACCTCTACGCACTTGACACCAAAGTGATAATGTCTGATAGTGTGGTAAATGCTATAAGGTCCGCAGAAGACATAGGCAAAACACAGTACAAGAAATTTGTTGCCGAGCGTATCAATGGCACAATCACTGCATTCAAAGACACCATACATAAGAACAATCTGCCTTTGGTAAATTCTAGTTCACGAAAGAAACCTGCGAAGTCCGCTTCCAAGATTTCCAACCTGCATAGTGATGTTTGTCTCTTTTCACGGATGTATATATCGTGTCAAGCTAGAGAAAGCGATATGGATGCCTTCTCAGCCATGAAAATCATGCCTGGCCTCCATCATTGGCATCAAATGGTATTATGCATCAAACATGCAAATCTGACTTGATGGGATGCCTGGAGACAATGGTACCATAACCAGAATCTGTTCCAAAAGTTGACGTCAAAATTGTTGACGGTGCTGCCCTTGTGCACATGCTTGATCCAAAGAAGTCCAAACTTTCTGTCAAAACATTCCAGGACTATTCACAACTGGTGTTCTTGCCTTACATAGAACACATGTTACAAGACGTTGTTTTTGTAGATGTTGTCTGGGATGTCTACAGGGAGGACAGCCTAAAGACACAAACACGACAGAGCCGTGGATCTGGTAATCATCTCCGGGTGGACAACAACACCAATATTCCTGTTAACTGGAAGAACTTCCTTCGCTGTGATGCAAACAAGGACAGCCTGTTCCGACTTCTAGCCAATGCAATACAAGAGTTTCAACCTCCCCCAGAGAAGCAAGTGATCTCCACACATGGCCAGAATGTTGTATCATCTCCCATGACTGACCTTTCAAGCTTGTCCTGCACTCACGAAGAAGCGGACACACGGCTTCTTCTTCATGCTTCCCATGCGTTCCATCATGGATTTACCAAGCTGATGATACACGCAACAGATACTGATGTGGTGGTTATTGCGCTTGCAGTGTCCAGCGTTTTACAGGACTGTGAAATATGGATAGCATTTGGTCATGGTGGTAGACTACGTTACATCCCATGCCACCTAATTGCAGCGGAATTAGGCAATGACGCATCATGGGGTTTACTATTCTTGCACGCAATATCAGGATGTGATACTGTCTCTGCCTTTCATGGAATTGGAAAGAGAACCGCTTGGGCTGTATGGTGCAGTATGCCTCATCTCAAACCAATTTTTGCTCGGTTATCCCATGCTCCATGCCAGGTTTCCCTCAGCGACTTGGAGCAAATAGAGAGATATGTTGTTCTCTTGTATCAGCGAACATCATCACTTAACCATGTGAATGAAGCCAGGAAGCACTTGTTCACTCAAAACCGTAAGATGGAAAACATTCCTCCAACGTTACATGCCCTGGAACAGCATGTGAAAAGGGCTGTTTATCAGGCAAGGGCACATCTGGGGACAGTCACTTATAGGAGACCCTGAAGTTCCATCGCCAGATTTATGGGGCTGGGAGAGAGTAAGAGGTGATTCCCCATGGACTCCATGCTGGACCACTCTTCCAGAGGCAGCCAAAGCTTGTCAGGAACTGCTGAAGTGTGGATGCAAAAGGTCTTGTACAAAAAGATGCAAGTGTGTCTGCGCAAATCTCAAGTGTACACAGTTGTGCTTCTGTTCCGGACAGTGTAGCAGAGAATAAAGCAAATCTGAACATATGAGATACTGACAGCGATCATGTAATCATTTTTAACATAATGTATGACACACTATTTGACTGCTTTACCTGAAAAAGGTATACCATGCTCAATTGTGATATACTTTGATCTGACAAATAAATGCTATTATATAGAATTGTTTTCAACTTTTCACCATAATATTTCATATGTATTCTACCGACTTAGTATAGATAGTAAGATCACGGTGATTGGGGCAGGTTTTTTGGTCAAAAACTTGTTTTGTGAGGGCATTTTGATTGTATCTGTTTTACTATTCACAATATAATGTACGTCATGATATTTCATGTTTTCTATTGGGTTCCCTGACATAAAACAGGTATAGATACCAATAAATGATGGCTGGATAGCCATTTTGTGGCCAACAATGGATTTGCGACGGCCATTTTGAATTCTAGGTTTTTCGTGGGAAGATGTTATGATAGTTTACGTGGGTTTTATTGGGTACATTGACCTCAAAAACATATGTCTAGAGACCAAGATTATGGCTATTTGGGCACTTAGATCCGTTTTATGGTAAAAAAGCTTTCTTGTGGCGGCCATTTTAAATTTTGAATTTTTTGGGGGGGAAGATGTATCTCATGATGTTTGGCATATGTTTTATTGGATTTCTTGACCTCAAGAACATAGGTATAGACACCAAGGTCATGTTAATCGGGGAACTAACATCTGATTTATGGGCAAAAACGTGTTTATGGCGGCCATTTTGAAATTTTGGCGGGAAACGTTAAAGTGACATCGTGGTTCCCGCAATTTTTGAAATCAGCATACTCAAAAACCCCTTTGTGCAAATTTCCATGCTTCTATCCAGAATGCACACTTTAAGTAAAAATTGTTACATATCCGCCCCACTATTAAGGATCATCACTTGTGATCATTGTTTTCAGTTTAACTCAGGCCAAGCATTCATTGTTTGAGCTCTATACAGGTCAGATTCACATTCCATCATTCCATTCATGGCAGAAACCAATTGTTTTGATATCACTGATACCAGAGACAATTTTAATTGATTTTCTTTGAAGTCAAGAAAATTCCTTGTATGGCTATTCTTTCATTATTATCATTATTATCATACCGAATATTATAGTGCTAAAATTCATGAAAAAAAAAAACATGCTCATCAGCACTGTACATGAAATATAATATAGATTAATATAATTAGAAGTTATAGTCCATATGCTAGCTTAAATAGATATGTTTTTAATAAAGATTTAAAAGTGTTCAAATCTGAACAGTCTCGGACATCACTTGGAAGGTTGTTCCAGAGTGCTGATGCTATTGGTCTAAAAGATTCGTCACCATAACTGACAGTTTTTGTACGTGGTACCACAAGACTTGAAGATTTACATGACCTGAGTGCACGCGCTGGAGTATACAGTTTAAACATGGCATGGGTTCATTGTTCAGCACATTCCATTGGAAAGTTTCAACTAAGTGTTAATTATTCTTGCTCTAAAATGTCCCCATCCCTCCATTTGTGCCCTTCCCCTATTCCAATACGTCCCAAATTTGAACACTTCTTCCTAAAGCAGAAACAAAACCACACAATAAATTCGATCTAAGTCCAGTGGTCAGTTATTGAGATATCTTGATGACAAAACAAAATGTCCCCACCCCCATTTGCACTCTTCCCTTGTTCTAATGTCTCAAATTTTAATCACTTCTTTCTTAAGCTGGAACAAAACCACTAGCAAATTTAACCAAAATCCAGTGACTACTTCTTGAGATATGATGACAAACAAACTTACCCTCAATCACCCCCTTCCCTCCCCCTACTCCAATACGTCCCAAATTTCAACAAACGCTTCCAAAAGCAGTAACAAAACCACACACCAAATTTCCAAATCCAATCATCAGCTCTTGAGATATCTTGACGACAGACAAATTGTCCCCACCCTCCCCTCCCATTTTCACCCTTCCTGAGTTCCAATATGTCTCAAATCCAATCATCAGTTCTTGATGACAAACAAACAGACAAACAGGGGCAAAAACATGTCCCTACCGCTCCGTTTTCACCCTTGCCCTGTTCCAGTATATCTCAAATTTTAATCACGTCTTCCTTAAGCAAAAACAAAACCACACACCAAATGTAATCAAAATCCAATCATCAGTTATTGAGATATCTTGATGACAAACGTACAGACAAACAGGGGAGAAACGGGCGCAACCGCTGTGCAAACAACCAAACGAAACTGTTTGGCGACGCTAAATTGCCTAATGATGGGGTAATTTGGTTCTCATTGTATGGGCAGATTGGATCTGTTATTTTCTTTCTGTAACGGAAACCTTTGATTATTTGAGAACGTTTAAAACTGGTTAAGGTATATATTTGCTTTGTTCATTTCCTTAACTAGATGTAAATATGCTTCGTTGTTTCCCATGTTTCTTTAAACAAGTTAAAATAAAAAAATAAAAACATGATGCTAATAGATAATTACTACATAAATAACAATAAGTGCTATGTACTTCGAAAAAGACTTGAAAACCCTGTTACTCATTACGGAACTAAAGAACAATATTGACAATAAATAGACTTTGTGAAGTGTTTGGCGGAACTAAGAGATGACACCTGAACGGAAACAATCGATACAATTACAATATCGATATAAAACAATTACTATAATGTTAAAGTAGCAGGATAGCTTAAATCACTGAGGCACAAAACGAACATATGGAACAGATTTCAGGATTTCGGGCCTACTTCTCAGTCAAAAAGATGTTGCTCATTGTGAGGTCATCAGTGTAGTTTTTCAATAGCTATTTAAATCTACTTCTGAATCATTTCATGATATCTCTGAAACAGGATGTCATGTTGTCAGGCTCAGCACCAGAAATAAGTATATTAGCAATCGTTCCAACTTACCTAAATTGTAAGGAATGTGGTCTAAAAATATGAATTGTCGAAATTAATAAATGGTGACTAAACCAGTAGTCCTTTAAAAAGGATACATAAAGTCCAATATTCTACCTTGTTTTGTGAAAGAGAATTAAAACATAAATCAGCTACCACAAACCCCATCATAAAATCTGATTCCATTCTCAAGTTATCCAAGTTTGAAGTTATAAGATGGATGCTGCCATTTGTCTTGAAATCATGCCAATGATGACATAAGTTGCCCTTTGTGCTAGCACGCATAGTGTATTTCTTTAGAATTTTCTTTCCAAATTTCTTTCCAAAATGCTTTGACATGAAGAAGCCCGATTAATAATCATATACATATAAAAATTCATAGACCCATGCAAAGGAAAAATAATATTTCTTAAAAGTTATAAAATTTAAATGAGATTATAACGAAATACATTCATATTTTAAATTGTACTGGGCGTATGATATCATTATTTAAAGGGCGTATGAACAAAGTGGCCGCTCCCATGTAAGTTTATATTGGCAGAATGAATGTTTTCATTCACTTTTCAGAAAATATTTGCTAAATTGTTTTTTACAATGTGAAATTTCTTCAGATAACTTTAAATGAATAAAAAGCCAGACTTGACAGCTTGATGTCTTCTTTAAGCAAAATACTCTGCTAATATCGTAAAGGTCTGTGGACATGTTGACTTTTAGCATCTGAACACATACGGTACTAAAGCTATTCTCTGAATTTAACAAGAACTTTTATTTCCAAGTAATCTGATAACTGCTGATCAAAGATTGACGATTTTGCAAAGATTGTGAAATATGATTGAACACAACAACGTATGGTAAAGATATATAGACAAGCACATATTGGTTTATCTGTTTATAGAGCATGGAATTTAGCAGATCGAGTTTGGAATTAAAAAAAAAAAAAAATTAGTTTTTAAGATATTGCTGATCAAAGTTTGATCAGTTTTTTTAATTTATGTGAAATTAGTGATGTATGACAAACGGGACAGCTTAAAGTATTGGTGTAATACTTATATTTCTTTCCTAATCTTAGTCACTGAAATTGATGGGAAAGTCTATTCCTGCTAGATTTCTATTGAGAGCATGACAAAAGTTTAAGAAATATTGGTTAGCATTTACTGCCCCACTTCAAAGACATATGATAGACATTAACAAAAAATGATTTACAAAGGAAATACTAGGAAGGTCCTGTACTACATCACAAAATTTGCATAATATTCAAATTGATGCCTCATGTTTTAAAACGGTGTCAAATGGTCAATGTTTAGCCAATTTTGACGAAATTTGCTTGCTACAATGATGGGGTTTTTAATCGATTTTAAACCAATTTAGCTAATGTTGCATCTACATGTCCGTCCGTATATACCTTTAAATCTAGACATTACTGACATACTGAGTATCCCCTTGTATCCCGCAAACTGAGTATCCCCCTGTATCCCGCAAACTGAGTATCCCCCTGTATCCCGCATACTGAGTATGCCCCTGTATCCCGCACCGTTGTCAATGTCTCTACCCTAAATATAAGCAGATAAGTGTGCATGATCTTTGGAGTCTCTACTCATGTTCAAGATATCTCTAAAAAGCGACTAAAACGTTTTCTTTCTGAGCACGAATTAAAGGTTCAAGTGAAAATGAATATTTGATCTTAACAAAATTTACCTCATACATTACTGGAGATTAATTAATTAATAATGAGACATTACTGAGGTTGTCCCCCACCCATAGGCGGAATTTGAAGGTGAAAGGGGGCACTTGCCCCTACTTTTCCCCCGAATTTATATCTTTTGTGTGGAAGTATTTTGCATCTTAGCATTTTGTGATTCCCTCCCCCCTTTCCTCCCCCACTTTTGACTGTGCCCCCAATTTCGGTAGGCAAATCCTGCCCATGCCCATTATCACCAACTTTAGAAAAGTTTGCAACAATTCGTTACTTCAATGCAGGTCTCATGGCAATTTCTTCTGTCCCGAGGGAACCTGAGATCTATATCTTCCTCAATATTACGAGGACGCAGTGTGCAGTCAGGTTCTAGCAAGTTGCCTTGCATTTGGAACCTGCTCGATTTCTTCAAAGATTATTTAATGTTTTTAGCTTATCCCGGATTTGGAACCTCCCTTCTCTAGAACCTTTATCTGAGAGAGTACTTCGGGCAAGAGCACGCGTTATGTTTACATAGGTTCCAATTTGCATTGACAAACAAATATTCTTGGATTCCAAGTTCGCAAAACGCATTTCCGGTAGCATTCGAGCTTTAATGTATATTTTCTACGAACTAAAACCACGAGAAACGTATGGCTTTCGGGGGATTCAACCTGCAAGCATGACCTGTGGACTAATTATTGCTGTACTAATGATGCCCTCGCCAAAATCCTAGACCCGCCACTGCACTTTCATTAAAAAACATAACAATTCAAAGTGCATTCAATTTGAATTACTTGTAAGCTACAATGATAAACTGTCATCACATCTCACGCATGACTGCATGACGGTATGCTGTCAAAAAACAGTCAGACCTTCAAGTTTTGAAAACTTGCAATTGCGGTGGAACTGGGCTGTGGCGTGGTGGCAGGGGGCCAATCTAAGGTGACAGGGGGCCAATCTAAGGTGGCCAATCTAGAATCTTCCTCCAGTGGATCTTTCTGAGAGGGCGCCGAGTGCTCAAAGGGGCGCCAAAATCGTCCTGAGAACATTTTTAGGGAAAAATTTACGTCTTGATCAATAATATCGATTATGTGTTGATATCAATAACAAATTTCCCATAACTTCTTTTTAGAAATATAGTTGCTAATTTCTCAGTAAAAAAATCTTCTTAGTATTAAGCACGTAATATTCCATTTTTGTAATTCAAAAGCGCATGAAATTTCCACAGTAAATACATTTTCCGGGGACTTCGCCCCTGACTCAACCCCACTATGGGCATTCGAGAGGGCCCCTAGATTTCGTTCTTAGACAGTAGCCGATGCATGACGATAGCTCGTCGACAATAATTAATAGCCACCCTGTCATGAAGGGCAAACAGTTTTTTATTGAATACAGCTGGTAGAAGTGAACACATTAAAAGCTAAGGAAAAAAGATTCATACAATTCTGGGAGACACATATACCATACCTATCATTGTATGAGCTGGAAGAAATAATACACATTCATTCCAAAAGCATCCAAAAACATCCATGGACCCCAACCAAAGACACTACATATACTGATGTAGTCTGTTTACTGAACATTTCTTCCAAATGTATATTTCAAAAACTGATTTGTATGATTTAAAGCATTTTTTTCTGCTCTCATAATAACGAGAAACGCATCGCATGGGCTCCGCTCTGGACCTAATGCGGGCCCCACACCGTCGGCCGCATAGCGTACACAGTACGGGAAATGAGTCATATCAATAAACACGCTAGATGTTCTGTCGGCTTCGTCAACTAATTAACCTGTTTAACTCGATGAATTTATCTGCCACCTAAACGGTACACAGGGGCGTACCATAAAGGGTCACCTCTCGAGGGGGGTCTTCAAGTTTCTGGAAATGCTGACAACCTTTTTTCAACATTTCCAATACTATTCCAAAATTTTCCGTCAATTTGACCATGTTTTATATTTTGTTAAGAATCCCCAATTTTACTTCCCAATGAGGAGAGGGAGGGGAGTTTTCCTCTACCCCGCTCCCGTTTCCCACGCCTCTGGTGCATACCAATTTAGGCCTATCTGTCCAACGTTTTACTATTACGAACAGTTTTGAGAGGGGGTGCAACAATGCCCTTGTCCCAGTGAAGTATGACCCACCACGCAACTGGTGAATGTGAATGGGAGATTCAGTCCCCAATAATTTGAGGTGAAAGTGTTAGAGTTAGTTCAGAAGGACATACTAACGAATGTGTTTAAACACATACTATGACAATATTATTGATATTTTTTTCTCTCGATAAATGACTAATAAATGATCTAAAAACTGCAAAGCATTCTCACAGAAATGGACACGAACACGAAAACCAAACTTCTTGATCTTATTTGCATTCAAACATTGTTAATGCCAATTCGTCAATTTGTCAAAGCGAAAACGAAATTCTTTTGCACCTTCGACACAATACATTCGCCATTATGCCAAAACAGAAACGAAATATCGAATAGATTAGGCCCTAGGGGTAAAACACGCAAACAATGTTTTGCTTGGCGTAGGGGTGTAGGGGCGTATGGGGATAGGTGAAAGAAAATTATAAGAGGCAGTTATCCTATCTTGTCTACTATACGTCCTGTCGATGAGTATCTTTTCCATGGACGATTTTCAAGATCCGCATATGACGTTAGATAATATCCTCTATTGAATTATTCATATATAGAGTATGACGAAAACATTTACTTCAACAGAAAGTCGCTGAAAACCGCGAGAGATTCTAAAAAGGTGAAAACGTCCAGGGGCATCTCATTTAATTTAAATAAAAAAATTAAAAAAATTCATAAAAGAGCATTTTCTCTAGCAAAATCTTGAAGACCTGCATTCATCAAAGAGTACATGTTCTATCATGACGCAGCAACGGACAAGTGCACAGCCCTTCAGTTGAAAAATTTAAAGCACTTTTTCAGTTTTGTAATTACAACAAAGCAAACACATATTTTCACTTTTACCCGCGATAGCAGGAATACATATTCTTAGGTCGTCTTTGATTGTTTAAAGGAAATTTGTCAAGTCTAACCAGCGATCATTATCATGGCTAGCGGCGAAACAGAGAAGATACGTCTGAAAAGTGAGTGTTTTTCATATATTTGAATAGTTGATTAGCTGATTAGTTGATTTCATTTGAACGAAATATACAGTTCGGCTCGTACCGCCGATCGGGGGATTCAATAAGTCTCCCGATCGGAGACTTAAGCATGCGCACTGAGCTTACAGTAATATATGGAAGCCGCCATTTTTATTGTGAAGTCTCAGTCATAAACGCTTATCAGTCATTTCATTAAAGGTTTGTAACAAAGTTTGCTTTGTTCATGTTCAATTTCGCCAAACAACTTCGTTTACTATCACGCAGTTATAGCTAAATAATTTTCACAAATCCCCAAGTTATTTCTCATAATTTCAGATAATTTTGTTAAAACGCGACTGCCTTCATCATTTTTCTTCAAATTTCTCGAAAACCGCACGGTGAATTTTAAAAGCGCACGGTGAAAAGATCATTCATATGCCATTAGTTTAAATCGTGAGGAAAAATTTGAATCCTTCGCAGTGGTTGAGTTCCCGGCGCTCGAAAAGTGTCTGATTATTATGTTATTCCTATACAAACTTTGAATTTGGATAGATGCATTGTGGGATACTTCTGTAAAGAATCCCACGGTCGGGAGAACAAAGCTGTTCTCCCGATCAGGGGCACGAACCGGACTAATATATGGTTGGTTTTAAGTCATAAGTGCATGGGATGGGGAACAGAGCCTGGGTGGGAAGGGGTAATAGAGGCGCCACAAGAAGACTGGGGAAGGGGACTCACACTCTCTCAGATCAAATTTCCAATTTGAATGCGAGAAGAAAAGGAGAGGGGGAGGGGGGAGCTTGGTCCTTGCATTATCTCCAAAGTTTTGTCGACTGCCTGCTCGAGTGGTTTATTTAGAGATTAATTTATTTTTGGTAATATTTACTTTAATGTACAATAACAGTCAGGGGTAAATTATAGGAAGGGTCGCCTCTCAGGGGGCAAGAACTCCGAACTGTCCCCGTTTCAAACTTTTTCACTGGCAGACTGGTAAGTTTCCCAGTTTCCGTAAAACTTATGAAGCTAAGTGGGAAATCTAAAATTTTCGGGAAATCTGCTTCATATTTGGGAAGTTTCCTTTATCTTTGGGAAATTTTCTTAAATTTTTGGAAACTTTTTGTACATTTTGGGAAATTTTTGTCAATTTTCATGGAAATGTTGCCAAATTTGACCAAAATTTCCAATAATTTTATCAAATTTTCCTTTGATTTTACCAATGGTTCTTATTTTATTTTAATAACAATAATTTCAAAATTTTACCTCCCAACTGTGAAGAAAGCATGCAACTGCATGAAATCCTCTTATGGGGCGGTTTGTCCCCGTACCCTCGCGTCCTACGCCTCTGGTATAAATTGCATGTGTTGCCATGGCACGTTGCGTCTTAGAATATAAAATTGTCACTATGGAAGTCCTCTCGAAACATTCGAGTACAATTTTGAATTTCTCATTTTTAGTGATATCCTGCCGGATTATTTTTGTGTCTTTCCTGGCATCAAGTCTGCTTGAGTTGGTCCAATCAACCAACGGTTCCTTGTATACAGTGGTATTGCATGACTTGCAACGGGTGTCCAACCATCACAGAAACACCATTGACAAAGTGGTAAGTAAACGTCACTAGCGTGGTATCGGGAACCCTATAATAATTTTCATTACTGTTAGGTCTTGTCCCCCACTCGAATATGTCTGTTACCATAATAGGCTTGCCGGCGGAACGTTTTCTTAAAGTAGACAAGACGGAGTAAAAGAGGAACGTGGTCGGGGGTTCTGGGGGGGGTTCGGGGTTCGGGGGATTTCGAGGAAGGGAGGGGATCAGGGCCGGGAGGGGAGAAGGTCGGAGGGTCGGCGGGTCGGGGAGTCGGGGGTTCGGGGAAGGGAGGGTGATCGGGGCCGGGGAGGGTCGGGGGTCGGGAGGAGGGGGTCTGGGGAGGGGGAGGGGATATTGAAGACAAATTTCCGGAAATTTCATTCATCCTCCGAAAATGAACGAAATTTCCAGAAAATTGAAGGATATTTTCAGATTAGCACTAACTTTTGGATGAAAACTTAATTTACCATAGCAATTTTTCTACTTATCACCGAAAGAGTTCTGGTTCATCCTCCAACCCCCATCCCCCTCTCCGAGAGGTGACCCTTTCTACGACCCTGCTTGTCACCCTTCTTCAATGTAGACTTCCATCCACAAAGCAGTCATTTTTTACACCATCATTAATTTCTTTATTATTTATTTGTGCCATATATCTGCATTTACGTGCATGCTGCAATCAATGAAATGCAGAAGTCATGTCCGTCTTTAAAGTAAAATAATACAGAGTAATAACTTATTAAAAACAGCTTTCAACCCGTGCCACCACATTCTTAGAAAATTGTTTTTAATTTCCGTGTACAGGAGTAATGGCTGACCAAAATTTGAAATCTTTCATTCATTGGAAGAGACTTAAATATCTCTATGTAATTCTTTAAATTTCTGTGCTTCATAATTATGAGTCATTAATTAGTTAATAGGAAGTTACATAATACTCGAGTCCATCCCTACTCAAGCTTTATGGTTGTAGGCATAACTATAGAACGTAAAAACGTAGTCAAAATTTGTTGCTATCCTCTTTGAAAATTTGATATAGAAAAAACAAATGTTTTGCCTCTCCAACTGAAATTTATTACAAAAATGGATGGATTTCTGTCAGAAAATGCATAAGTCTAACTGGACATACACTCTAATTTGCATAATACTTCGCGAAGGCAGATTATCCGCAGTATTGAAAACGATGAAGGATAAGATTTCGCGTTTGTGTGTTGCATAAGCAATCAAATGTTATGTTTCAAAATTTGAAAAAAGGGGCATCTTTTGTTACCAATCTGCCAATAGTAAATGTAAGTCGGTGTAACAATACATGCCTTGCAACAAGCTTACTAGCTAATATAACATAACAAGATAAAGGGCTAAGAAGGGTTAGTCATACCAAACTAATGTTTGGAGACAAGATAACATTGTTGCAGAAGGAAGTCACACATCCTAACTACATCACCTGGACCACAGATGGAAGAAAATCTTAAGATCATCTGGCGCAATGTGAATAGAGACATAAGACATGACGTTACAGCAGTATAGTGGGATTGCCGCACTTCGTCAACAAGGCCAGCTATTCTCTGATGCTATGAGAAAGTGTGAAATCCTCAACACTTACTTCAAGTCAAGTTTTTACAAAAGAGGATACCACTAGATTAGGAGGATACCACTAGATTAGGGGGATACCACTAGATTAGGGGGATACCACTAGATTAGGAGGACACCACTAGATTAGGAAGATACCACTAGATTAGGAAGATACCACTAGATTAGGGGGATACCACTAGATTAGGAGGATACCACTAGATTAGGGGGATACCACTAGATTAGGAAGATACCACTAGATTAGAAGGATACCACTAAATAAGGAGGATACCACTAGATTAGGAAGATACCACTAAATAAGGAGGATACCACTAAATTAGGAGGATACCACTAGATTAGGAGGATACCACTAGATTAGCAGGATACCACTAGATTAGGAGGATACCACTAGATTAGGAGGATACCACTAGATTAGAAGGATACCACTAGATTAGGAGGACACCACTAGATTAGGAGGATACCACTAGATTAGAAGGATACCGCTAGATTAAGAGGATACCACTAGATTAAAAGGATACCGCTAGATTAGGAGGATACCACTAGATTAGGAGGATACCACTAGATTAGAAGGATACCACTAGATTAGGAGGATACCACTAGATTAGAAGGATACCACTAGATTAGGAGGATACCACTAGATTAGGAGGATACCACTAGATTAGAAGGATACCGCTAGATTAGGAGGATACCACTAGATTAGAAGGATACCGCACTAGATTAGAAGGATACCACTAAATTAGGAGGATTAGATTAGGAGGATACCACTAGATTAGGAGGATACCACTAGATTAGAAGGATACCACTAGATTAGGAGGACACCACTAGATTAGGAGGATACCACTAGATTATGAAGATACCACTAGATTAGGAGGATACCACTAGATTAGCAGGATACCACTAGATTAGGAGGATACCACTAGATTAGAAGGATACCGCTAGATTAGAAGGATACCGCTAGATTAGGAGGATACCACTAGATTAGAAGGATACCACTAAATTAGGAGGATACCGCTAGATTAGAAGGATACCGCTAGATTAGGAGGATACCACTAGATTAGGAGGATACCACTAGATTAGAAGGATACCACTAGATTAGGAGGACACCACTAGATTAGGAGGATACCACTAGATTATGAAGATACCACTAGATTAGGAGGATACCACTAGATTAGGAGGATACCACTAGATTAGGAGGATACCACTAGATTAGGAGGATACCACTAGATTAGGAAGATACCACTAGATTAGAAAGATACCACTAGATCAGGGGGATACCACTAGATTAGGAAGATACAACTAGATTAGGAGGATACCACTAGATTAGGAGGATACCACTAGATTAGATACCACTAGATTAGAAGGATACCACTAGATTAGGAGATTAGAGGATACCACTAGATTAGGAAGATACCACTAGATTAGGGGATACCACTAGATTAGGATACCACTAGGAAGATACCACTAGATTAGGAGGACACCACTAGATTAGGAAGATACCACTAGATTAGGAGGATACCACTAGATTAGGAGGATACCACTAGATTAGGAGGACACCACTAGATTAGGAGGATACCACTAGATTATGAAGATACCACTAGATTAAGATACCACTAGATTAGGAGGATACCACTAGATTAGGAGGATACCACTAGATTAGGAGGATACCACTAGATTAGGAGGATACCACTAGATTAGGAAGATACCACTAGATTAGAAAGATACCACTAGATCAGGGGGATACCACTAGATTAGGAAGATACCACTAGATTAGGAGGATACCACTAGATTAGGAGGATACCACTAGATTAGGAGGATACCACTAGATTAGGAAGATACCACTAGATTAGGAAGATACCACTAGATTAGGAAGATACCACTAGATCAGGGGGATACCACTAGATTAGGAAGATACCACTAGATTAGGAGGACACCACTAGATTAGGAAGATACCACTAGATTAGGAGGATACCACTAGATTAGGAGGATACCACTAGATTAGGAGGATACCACTAGATTAGGAGGATACCACTAGATTAGGAGGATACCACTAGATTAGGAGGATACCACTAGATTAGGAGGATTAGGAGGATACCACTAGATTAGGAGGATACCACTAGATTAGGAGGATACCACTAGATTAGGAGGCTACCACTAGATTAGGAAGATACCACTAGATTAGGAGGATACCACTAGATTAAGAGGATACCACTAGATTAGGAAGATACCACTAGATTAGGAGAATACCACTAGATTATGAAGATACCACTAGATTAGGAGGATACCACTAGATTAGGAAGATTCCACTAGATTATGAAGATACCACTAGATTAGGAAGATACTACTAGATTAGGAGGATACCACTAGATTAGGAGGATACCACTAGATTAGAAGGATACCACTAGATTAGCAGAATATCACTAGATTAAGAGGATACTACTAGATTAGGAGGATACCACTAGATTAGAAGGATACCACTAGATTAGGAGAATACCACTAGATTAGGAGGATACCACTAGATTAGGAAGATACCACTAGATTAGGAAGATACCACTAGATTAGGAAGATTCCACTAGACTAGGAAAATACCACTAGATTAGGAAGATACCACTAGATTAGGAAGATACCACTAGATTAGGAGGATACCACTAGATTAGGAGGATACCACTAGATTACCAGAGAGGAATACTGCTGCATTCCCAATGATAGCACACTTCAAACAGTTAAAGTCACGCCACCCGGCGTTGAAAAACTGCTTGGTGGTATTAACGCATCTACACCGGTAGGTCCAGATAGTCTTCCCAGCCGACGTCTGAAATATTGCCCCACAGATATCACCTGCTCTCACCTTTATCTTCAACCATTCCTTGCAAACTGGTATGCTGCCTCAGGACTGGAAATCAGCCAACATCTCACCGATCAATAAGAAGGGAGATCGTGCAGGAGCCAAGAACTGCAGGCCGATATCGCTTACCACCATACTGCCATAAGTTGCAAATTGTTGGAACACATAGTACACAGCCAGATCATGGACCATCTTGATGATCACATCATCTTGACAGACACACAACAAGGCTACAGGAAAAGACGCTTCTGTGATAATCAACTACTAATAGCCCACAATGATCTTAGTAACTCCCTGCAGAAAAGCATAGATGTCATCACCTTAGACTCACCAAGGCATTCGATACAGTGTCGCACTGCCGACTCCTCCTCAAACTCAAACAGTATGGCATCAATGACCAACTTCTCTCGTGGATATCATCCAGAGGGTAGAACATCTACTCCATTCACCGTCAACTCTAAAGACTTACAAGGAACTGTTCTTGGGCCACTGCTGTTTCTCCTCTACATAAACGGCCTGCCAGATAAAGAACATCATCATCTCGCTTGTTTGCAGACGATGCTTTAGTGTGCCGAACCATATCAACTCCATATGATGCCAGTGCATTACAAGCAGGCTGATCTGGAAACTCTCACCAAATGGCAGGAGGACTGGCAGATACAGTTTAACCCCAGTAAGTGTTATGTGATGCACATCTCAGTCCAGCACCAGGAGTCAACAACATCATGACATTTAACTGTGCAATTAAACACTTACTGTTGTGAAATCCCTCCCATACCTTGGATTCCACCTTTAGGATGACTTGGGTTGGAGCACACACATTGGTTATGCAACAACCAAGGCTAGTACCATGATTTGGGTTGTCCGCCGAAATTTCCCGCCAAGCTGAAAGTAACAGCATACCCCACCTCCATCAGACCACGTGCTGGTCACGTGCTGAAGATGCATGCAGGCATAGTGTGGGATCCTTCTCAGAAAAACGATAAGAAAAAGGTCGCAAGGCTGCAAGATTCGTGAAATGAAATATGAACGAACCAGTTACCACAGTACTCAAATATTTTATATGGCAAACACTGGAGGAAAGAAGAAGGATTGCTCGCTTTACCACCATGTACAAGATTGTCAATGGTGAAGTTGATATCTCCAGCAATCGTTACCTAACGCCAATTACCCGCAGATGCTGTCGCCACAACTCTAAAAGTGCATCCCCCCTCACTGCAGACCGCAGTCACACACATTCTCCTTCTTCCCTCGCACCATTGTTGACTGGTTGAGTGGAACATTATTTCGGGAATAATAGTGCAAGTCCCAAGCCTTCAAGACACAAATACTCCAATAAGCAGCATTACCCCTACACAAGCAATTGGCTCTCATACTCTTCTATCCAGCCAGTATCTGAGAGTTTGAGTTGAAGCTTAACACGAGGCCCTGGTTGCATGCATAGACCTTTAAATAAAGAAACTTACCATATACATGATTGGTTCTTTCAAACGTATAATTTACATAATAAACTTTCTTTGATTTGTAATTTCCATCTTATTTTATTTTGATAGAGAAAGCGACGATTTGCGGACGGACATGCCAATTGGACCTGGCTGGAACAAAGAGTCGTAGGATTTAACGAGCCAATCAAAGCGCATATACTGTATTTCACACGTCTACAGGTAAACTTTTGGCGATGCATGGTAGGCGGTCAAGATCAATACCTACATTGCTGCATAACTTATAAGCTTATTCGTCGGGTATCATTGGTGAGAGGATGGGGTGCGGGGAGGGAGTAGTGGGAGGGGGCACAATTTTGTTATTGAAGTTGGACTATTCTTAGAGAGCTTTTTCTCGGCTCCTAAACCAGTATACCATTTTAACAGTGTAATATAAATGGATAAGCTTGAAGACGTAAATATTTCTTACTATACCTAAATTTCAATACATATATATATATATATATATATATATATATATATATATATATATATATATATATATATATATATATATATATATATATATATATATATATATATATATATATATATATATATATATATATATATATATATATATATATATATATATATATATATATATATATATATATATATATATATATATATATATATATATATATATATATATATATATATATATATATATATATATATATATATATATATATATATATATATATATATATATATATATATATATATATATATATATATATATATATATATATATATATATATATATATATATATATATATATATGCAGATGGTTCGTTTGTAAATACAAACTGGTATATATATATATATATATATATATATATATATATATATATATATATATATATATATATATATATATATATATATATATATATATATATATATATATATATATATATATATATATATATATATATATATATATATATATATATATATATATATATATATATATATATATATATATATATATATATATATATATATATATATATATGATTGTTTGTAAATACAAACTGGTGATTGTAATGAAGTAGGTCAAGGTTCAGATAAATATCATGAATATTCATATTACAAAGTGATACAAAAATGTACCGAAGAATCGAAACACGGGAGGTGTTGTTGATATGAAGTACACTTTCCAGGATGCCCACTAAATAGACATTTCGGAAGGACAAAGCCCCTTTTTTTTTGTAAAGGCATACCATACAAGAATATTCAACGTGTAAGTCTTTTGCTAATATAATGTTCTATGGATATCAAAATTGATCAAAAATTGACTATTATACAGCATTTTGAACTTGAAGGCCTCATACTCTAATACATAATGCACATTTTATTTCTATGTTGTGACAACACGAAGGAAAACCAATAAATTTCCTTACTTCATCTTTTTTACAACCCCATCAAAAATTATCTGAATGGGAGCAGTTGAATATAACCAAGTGGTTTTTAATCTAAATCATACTATGATACCCCAGTCCAACATTTAGGATGAGAAGACATTCTGATGACTTTCAGTGACTGAAATTTGCTACAGAAATTTACATTAAAGATGTTAATCGGCTTTCTTTCATACATCAAAACTCTTGCGTACATTAAACATTTTTCAAACTTTGATTAGACATTACTCGGATGCTCGGAAACCAATGGAGGTTCTGTAATTTAAAGACTGTTTTGTGTAGAATACCTGAAAAACACTTTATTGAGCATAAAATATCTTCCTGTTCAAATACTATTACAGCCACTTTATATTTTACTTGCAGTTGTCCGACTATAATGCAGAGGTCATGCTGTTGCATATATACAATGGCTCCCTGGTGTGCCATGCTGCTTTCTTCAAGATAGCCCTTATAGAGAGTCTCGCGGAATGTCGAGGGGAGGTCCATTTCTCTACGGAGATCATGGACGCTCTTTCGAAAATGTCGGCCCTTATTGGATCTCTGAGAGAATTGGTAAGTAGACTCGAAACAACCGTTTCATTTGATCGAATCGCAGGTCACACGGCCAATTACTTTTGAAAATCTCTACTTTTATAATTTTGAAGGTGCTTGATTTTTGATCAAGATGGGAAGGGTTAGGGGGACGGAAAGAAAGGAAAAAACAATGGACATCTGAAACTTTCATTTGCGAACTTATTTAGACGTCATTATCAAGACTATTATTTATTGGATAAAACAAATATCATGTTCCCAGAATCGTATCCCGCATGTTCACAGAGACGTGTCCCGCTTGTTCACAGGGACGTGTCCCGAATGTTCTCATGGACGTGTCCCGCATGTTTCCAGGAACGTATCCCGCGTGTTCTCGTGGACGTGTCCCACATGTTCTCAGGGACATATCCGGCATGTCCTCAGGAAAGTGTCCCGCATGTTCTCGAATATCTTCAAAAAAAGTGTCCCGCATGTCCTCAGGGACGTGTCCCGCGTGTCTCGAAGGACGTTTCCCGCATGTACCGAAGGACGTTTCCCGCATGTTTTCGGGACGTCCCTCGCATGTCCTCAGGAAAGTGTCCCGCGTGTCTCAGGAACGTGTCCCGCATGTCCTCAGTGACATGTCCCGCCTGTCCTTGGGTCATGTCCCGTATATCCTCGGGGATATATCCCGCATGTCCTCGGAGGCGTGTTCCGCATGTTCTCATGGACCTATCCCGCATGTTATCGGAGACATGTTCTTTTATAAATACATGGATTTGGACTGAAGAGCAGCAGCTTTCCTATTAAGGGCGTATTGCTATTATTCCGGAAAAACTGAATAGTATCTGATTTTCAAGCGTCTAAAACATTGGATGGCGCTGTTCCTTTTTCTTATTGTCTGACGAGAATACTACCTGTTTAAGGTTTATCAGTTGATTCTCTGCAGAAGTCAAAATACACCATAGCATCACCATACACCATAGCATTGACAACCAAGTCAATGTCCACGGCCTTTTGCACTAGTGTGTCTACCCCAATATTATAACCCAATTGGCACATTCTTTATCCTTCGGAAATGTTCGGTGGCAAATTCCGAGTCAGTATATATGCTACATTCATTCGGATAGCGCCGAGCGAAAACAGATTTATTAGAGTCATTTTTGGTGAAATTTGGAATGCAAATTCGTTAAACTACGTACTTAATACAAAGTGTTGTTGCATCCACGGCTCGACCTGTGTAAGGCAAACATGACAACACAGCAAAATGTCGAATACATGCTTGAAAAAACAAAACACTCGTATCCGAACGAAAATTTGGATTTTGGCCTATTGATTGCTCAACGGATAAGTTTAGTGGTCAAGCAAATCTATATTATATGAACAAGGACTTCAAAAGAAACAGAATAGTGAAGAAAGCATTCAAAAATCTTATTCCGTTAAGGTGATATTGAACTTTAAAGTTTAGTATCATTGTGTAGAAACGACTGAAATCAGACTAGTTGTGATGTCATAGCCTCAGATTCCTCATAGTCGTTATGTATTCTATCGTATTTTGTCCTACGATTGTATGGTTTGAAAACTATGAAGTATGACAGAAAAGTAGTAAAATTGAATCTAGGAAGGATAATTATAAAGTTCCATCTTAAGAAAGTTCGAGGAAAAATAACTTGAATAGGTAAAAAATTAAATAAACTTTCTTTAAGATACATTAACAATTGCTAAGAATTTGAGGATGAGGACGTCAACTTTCCATAGTCACGGTAGACTTACTACACTAATCATTTCTACACAGAAAAGACAGAGCTTTAAACTTGGATATCTCCTTAATGGAAAAAGATATTTGAATGCTGTCTTCACCATTTGTTTCTTTTGAAGTCCTCTTTGATATAAGATGGACATGCTTGACCACTTAACTTATCCTTTAATCTCAAGTCCCCCTGAGATTTTTTCGATGATAGTTTTTTACCATGAGATAATTCTTAGTTACGGTTTATTTTTTTCAATTTTTAAGAAATTTCATTGAATTTTGGAAAAATCTTTTTCAATCTTTGGGAAATTTCCTTCATTCTCGTGCAATTTTCAGGAAGCTCAAGTCCCCGCCTCCCCCTTCTCCCCTTCCTCCCTTATGGACAATTCTTACTTACGAGTTTATGTAAATTTTCTCCAACTTTATTCATATTCTTTCAATGTTAGGGAAATGTCATTCAAATTTGGGAACTTTCCTTCATTAGGTATCTTCAATATTCAAATTTCCTTTATTTTAGCCTGGGGCAACTTTTGGTATATATTATCTTCAATTTTTGGTAAATTTTCTGCAATTTTTTGGAAGTTTCCTGCATTTTGGGAGCAATTTTTCTTCGCTTTTCGATACACTTTTTTTTTAATTTTTAGTAAATTTCCTTCAATGTTTAGGAAATGTCTTCGATTTTCGAGAAATTGTCTTAAATTTTTGGTAAATTTTAACTCCAATGTTTCTGATATTTCTTTCAATGTATGGGAAATTTCTTTCATTCTCATGCAAATTTCCGAAAATTTCCTTCAGTTTAAGCACAATTTTTCTTGGATTTTCGGTAAATTTTCTCAGTTCAATTTTTGGAAATTTTCTTCATATTTGGGCAATTTTTCTTCGATTTAAGTTTTCATCAATTATGGGAAATGTTGAAATGTTTTGTATGGCTGTGCGAATAGTTGGAAACGTTAATTAGCTTTACGCCCTCTTATAGCTGTCCAGCGTTCACCGTGTCATCAAGTTGTGTTAGCAAGGACTGACTTGAAGGAGCTACTGCATGATGTTATTGTATTCTTGACAAATAAAAATAAGCCATCAAGTTATATTGAGAAGAAAAAAAAACAACGCAGTACTTATTGCTCAGCTTTCCTTGATGCTGTTCGGAACAACATATGTATTCTTGAAGTTGTTTATGGACACTTGGCGGTGTTGATTTACCTATACCAGCTTATTGACGTATGCCAATGATTAATCGTATTCCTCATTAATGTGTCATTCATTTTCAAATGACAGATATTAACATGGCAACATCTTTGTTAATCAGTACGGCTGTTTACTTTTGTAATAATAGTTGACATTAATTGAAGGATTGACGTATTGTGTTGTGAGATGCACATATGTTTGCTGGGGTTGTCAGATCGGTCACAAAGAATTTTGATAAAAAATAAAAAATTCTTATTGCAACTTTGAAGTCATTTAATTTAATAGGTGTTCTTTTAGTGTTTATGGTAAATCAGACACCCTTAAAGGAATATTCCCGTGAATTTTTATTTTCATATATATTATAGAGGACTATTAAAGTAACAAATTGGTGTAAAAATCATGTTAGACATCATATTCCGTTTAGGAGTTATTGCATTTCAAAAATTGCACGGGTGTGTTGAAAAGTGACCTCACAGTGTACAGTGTGATGTCATAAGGCAAATATAAGACAATTTTGAAAATTGAAATACATAAGAATTGTTCTGACTTTATGACATCTTATTTTATACAGTTGAACATGACCAAAATTTAGCAGGAGAAAACAATCTGATGATTATCAGCAACTAAAATTTAGGACAGAAATTTAAAGAATTATGTGAAATATTTTGAGCTGCCTTCTCTTTATTACATCACAAAATGTTTCCACCTTCCACGATTATCCCATAACACAGGTATAGCCTGCATGGCTAGATCGATATCAGGTATAGCCTGAATGGCTAGATCGATATCAGGTACATCAGGTATAGCCTGCATGGCTAGATCGATATCAGGTACATCAGGTATAGCCTGCATGGCTAGATCGACATCTGTACATTTGGCGGGCAAAATATTTCCAGACGTATACACACAACTACAATTTCAATATTTCCCTTTCATATTCAGGAAAGACCCCCCCTCTTCTTGTAGCCGACATTATACAATTAAATAGTCATGCTAATATCGCTTATAGTCTTTGTGTATGTCTCCTTAGGGAGAACTTCATCCTGCTTTCCAGTGGCGTAGGTGGGTCATGCTTCACTATGGGGGTGGGGGGATTTAACGCCCCCAAATGCTCATAAGACATGTAAGAGTAAAACGAATTGCGCATATAGATCTAAATTTACGAAAACAGTGTTTTAAAACCACGGGTGAAGCCCTGGTAGGGAAAAAAATCACACCACAAAAATGTTCACAGGAGTAAAAGCCCCTGGAAGCCCTTTGTTTCACGTGATTATGATTGCAGCATATAACTTAATATTGTGTCAAATCCTGGGTCTAAGCCTTGCGTTTTTGGTAAGTTTGATAGCCTGATAGCAAAACATTGCTAAAAACTTATGTCACATCTAGGGGCGAAGCCATTGGAAGCCCCTGGAAGTCCTGCATTCCTCGCGGTTTTGATAACTGAAAATCCTTAAATTCGTGTCAAATCCAGGGCGTCGGAATCCCTGCGCTTTTGGTAGCAAAAATGTCAAATTTAGGAGCGAAGTCCTGGTATCCCTGGGAGCGAAGTTTCATGAAGCCTTACGTTTCTCGTGATTTTGCTTAAAATTGTATAAAATCTAGGGGCAAAGCCCCCGGAAGTTTCGCCCCCGGAAGCTTCATGCTTCTGGTGATTTTGGTAGCAAACAATTGCTTAAAATTGTGTCAAATCTCAATACGGGCAAAGCTGGAAAATGATTAAATTACATAAACTGTGTCGAATCTTAAGAGCGAAGCCCTGGTAGGGGCCAGGAGGCGAAGCCCCCTGACATGCCAGAAGCCCTACGTTTCTCTTGATTTCGATAGCAGAAAATTGCTTCAAGATGCGTCAAATCTAGCGCATTTCTCACGATTCTAAACAGCAGAAAATTGCTTACTATTGTGTCAAATGTATAGGGTCGAAGTCCTGGCGCCTAAGTCTGAGGGGCGAAGCACCAGGAAGCTTAGCGTTTGTGAGCGTGATTTTGGTATCAGAAAATTGCTTACAATTGTGTTAATTCTACACTAAAGTTACTTAGATGGTAATATCCACACATGCATAAGGAATATACCAGGCTGCCAGGCTAGGCATGCCAGGGGTGAAGTCAAGTTTTTGATGTAAGATTAAAGCTAAGAGAAAACATTTTCAACGTTTGTTTTGTAAATGATATAAATTGCAGAAATAAAAGGTGAATACAAATATATTATCCGGACAATGTTTGCGACCCTGTGAGCATTCGGTGCCTCCCCCCTCTCCGCTGCCACCACGCCACTGCTGCTTTCCATACAAAGGCTATTTTTTGTACATATCCCAGACCAAACGATCCCACCAGGCAGAATTTTGCATGGAAATGTTTATGGTCTGTAATTTCAGGAAGAGGGGTGGGGGGGGGGGGGGATTTTTCTTTTGCTTCGTTCTGACTTCATCCTCTTTTGATTTGTTTGCAGATCAATAACTTAGATGACGTGGATACCAGCAACTTGATTAGAGACCCGATTACTGTTGAAATACCAGATGTTGTTCATGGACAAATATGTGATATAAACTGCAAGCATGAAATCAGTCGTTTCATTCTGGAATATTTCGGAATTTTCATAGAGCACTCAGTGACACATTTCAATGTCTTACTATCAGTGACGTCATAAATGTTGAAGTTAATGATGTTCGGATTCTGAAAGAGTTACAACATGTGAGAAAGCAATTATCGCTGATTGTTAATTGTGAGTGAATACGTCATGAAGTTTTATAAGTTTGTGTAATTTTGATATACAATTGTTTAATAGAGATCTTCTGCGGAGTTCAAGAGTGCTACGGCGTTTCGAAGAAAACCAAGATGAACAAATCAAAAGCATAACTCTCGTTTATTGCTTGGTGTTCAACCATTAATTGTTGACATACGCCCATAATTGCATCAAACTGTTTAATGGCTATTGTAACTTATTCATATATGCTCTATATACATAACGCATTACAAGAACCCATTGATTATACTGTGCTCAAGTAATTGGAGTAGTTCCGGCCTGCCAATCAAAGTTATTACGTAAGCAATCGGCCGACAACTTCAAAGGCTAAAATTGTAAACACTGATGTCGTCTGCTAGTTTATCGAAAATCGTAAATACTGAGGCTTAATCTTTTTTTAACTGATCTGCTGAATGTGAATTCTTGAAAATGTCTGACTTAATTGATTGAATGACTTTTGATTTAAAATTTGATTTTTTTGGGGGTCTGAATGTAGATTTTGCCTTAAGACATGCAGAACCGAGAATTGAATGCAACTATATTCGAACATTATCGCTAGGCCTATTGCTAGGCCTAACGTTAAAACTAATTCCAGCATGAAAAATGGATGCTTCGTCAGCCTAGATAATCTGGCGATTCCCGTCGTGAACGCTGCATTGTGTCCTTGAGCAAGGCACTTTACTCTACTTGCTTCAGTTCACTCAGCTGTAAAGTGAGTACCAGCACTACTGGGGAGTTAATCTGCGATGGACTGGCGTCCCGTCCAGGGTGAGTAATGTACTCTCATCCGCTTGCGCCATGGAAACCGGGGATAAGCACCTGTTCAATGAGCCTAATGGCTCGGATGGATTTAGCTTTTTTAACGTTAGTATAGTTTCCAATTAACATTAGAAAATTAGCGGCGGCTTGTTTTTTTTGTAATGAGTTCAACGAGAGGCCTAAATGAGGCATTACAGAGTCCGATCGCTGGTAAATATTTTGGTTGAGAGTTTATTTGTACATTATGATTATTTACTGAAACATTATTATGAATAAACGTAGGTCTATACCCATTCGTCAGTCCATATTTTACCCGACTGTTTTGTTTTTATAATCATTACAATGTTTAGCGTAACTGTAAGTTGGGTGAATTTCGACCGCCAGGCGACTTCTTGAAGATTCAAAGCAGCAATTTGTTGAACTCTTCCAAAATGATTCATTTTGAAGCCTAAATTTCATCGCATGCTGCATGCATATGCCTAGTACGAATCTTCATACTCAAGCTCATTCGCTCTGAATCTATGATAGCATAGACCTAGCCTATAGCATGATAGCTTAGGCCTACTTTGCGGGTATCCCCGAAATGAATTGGCAAGCCTAGTAGTTACAATTATCAAAACTCAAAGACCAATAATGTGAATAAAACGAA